>JAGVSP010001528.1:0-42303 GCA_022494985.1 Micrasema minimum
AGAGGGCTCACATTTGATGAGAATAACAATCTTTTTAAATGCAATAGAATTTTTTTTAGCAAAAATGTATGAGAAATAAAATATGAACATTATAATAAATATGTAGAAAATGTACTTATTTTTATGCACTAAAAAAATCGAAATATTTTATTGAATGCTTTAAGAAGTCTCAATAATTTTTACAGTATTATCTCAATTGACAAGTACGGTGATGAACATTGATTGTTGTAATTTATCTTTGTTCAGATGGTCCGGGAATTTTTTTGTGTTCGCCCATTCATTGTATATTCACTGATTGGTAAATAAACTGAAGTTTACATTTACATAGCAACATGCTCAATATTGTTCATCACATTCATTTGATTAACGGGCAGATGCAATAACATTAAAAATAATGAAATAATTATTAGAACACAGGTAAATGTTGTAACATTTTATTCAAAATAGCACCATCATTTACATAAACAAATTAATGCCAAATGAAAAAACAAAATATATTCAAAACTTCATTACCTAGTCTGATTTCTCAAAACTTATTGTTAAATATAATAGGATAATGTATGTACAAACACTATTTATTATTTTTTTATAGTAGTAAGTACAATTTTGACACGCATTAGTACTAAAAACATATTGTTGTTTTCAAAAGAGCCTCTAAAACGATGGAATAATATAAATCGTTTAAAATTTATGTAGTATTTTCTTCATCACAGACAAAAAAATTAAAAATCGGAAGAAATGGGTAATTCAACAAAATGGAAAAATATATCAGAGCTTCTTGAGGTCATACTTAATTTGTTTCTTATATAATAGAAGTTAGCTTTGAATTTAAAAAGTAGTATTCAATCTGTGGTCAACTTAAATACTGGTCCCTGATAACGGTTTTAAAAAGGGTTATTTCACACATTAGCTGTTCTCAGATACATAAACAATTATATTTTTCGTTGTGGCAAGATTGCATTTCAGGCTTTGACTTTGCACAAAAGATTTACAATTATAGGAAAAGCAGTGAAAAATGTGTTTGTTGGTAATATTTTACATGTTATTCTAAAGTTAAGTTGTAAAGTTGGAACATTAATCTCCTTGATGATTTATCTCTCCGTTAAGGTATTTTTATAACTAAAAATCATAAATAATCTAGACTATCTATGAGAATGAACCGGGTTGTGGTCTAGTGGTAGATTCGCAGACTCCGGATTGGAATCTCTAGGTTCGAGTCCCGCTTCACCACAACTTGTTTCCTGCTTTCTGGCACGGTTATTTCCGACTATTTGATAGCAGTACAATAATTGAAATATTTAAGTAGGTATATCATATTATTATCCGAGATCTTATTAAGAGTTTAAATGTTTCTTTAATAAGAAAAAAATATTGCATTATAATAATTAAGGTACCTACTCAAAATAGACCTAAATGTTAAAAAAATTTCAACCCTGTTTCTTAATTAAAGCTAACTTTACAATATAAAACTGAAAATTTACATTAAAAAAAGCACACTGTTACTAATTAAATAGTTAAGTGTATTTATTATTAATTAAAATTTAAATTAAATAATTAATAAATAAAAATTACAATAAGCCATAATAATATTATGTCATAAATTCAACAAAAGAATACCAAAAGTAGATAAATACAACAAATAATTATTTTATTTATAATAGCTCTTGCAAAAATCAGATCATAAAGAACAATGCTACTTCTACTACTACTCTCCCTTATCCGCACCTAATGGTGCATAGGGCACTGCATTGGTACACAAAAATAATACTACTAAAAAGTAAATGCGTTTAAAATAACGAAAACATAAGTACACTAAAATTTATTGATAAAATTTGAAAAGGTTCAATTAATTCCCAATAAACCAGAAAACCAGAAAATACACAACAGTATAATACAATTAAAAATCATATTTCCTCCGTTCATTTTTTTTCTAATGCAGAATATTTGAACGGGAAAATGGGGAGGCAACATGTAGCAAATATAATGTGAAATTTAGTAGATTAAATATAATATTAACTTAAATTTCATAAGTAGGTGTACATTAAGAATACGAATTTCTCATATTTATTTATATTGATGAATTGGATGGTTTCAAGACAAAAAAATATTTTTAATAACTGTTTATTATTTACCTTATAATTTAGAATAAACGCGTGTATAAAACACATAAAATATGTTACCGCGAAGTCTTTCTTTCTTTACAGTTGAATAAGATATTTTTTTAAATACATAATTTTTTAAAGTAAAGTTTTGTTGGAGGTTATATAAAAATATATATTTTCAAATTTTATATGTTTATTGTACAACTTGGTTTTGAGTTTTCCATAATTTAAATCACTCGTTTTAATTAATACAATGTAATTATAGACATATGAAGTTTGTTATTATTGAATGAAATATTATTTTAATAGTAATAATCTTGAGGTCACTGTCCTGAGTAATGAGTTACACTTAACATAATTTAGATATACGAGTAATCACTATCAAAGTATAAGAAAATTGTTATTAAGTATGACATCTACAATAATTAATAAACTTAAAAATGGACAATTACCATTGTACTATTAACTTTAAGAGGCATGTAAAATTTTACAATAGCTACAGTGATATAAAATGCATGGGGCACTTTAATTAGAAAACCAGCTTTAGTTTACTTGTTTGATTATAGGAAAGTAAAATAAGCAGGTGTACAATCGATATAATCTGTTATCAGCAGTGCATAAGGAGCAAAACCCGAATACTAATTTATCCTAATTACATTGATAAAAAATGACTCTTTTGATATCAAATCATATAGTAGCCTAGATTTTTGCATATCATCGGCTACACAAGGGAATAGTGTAACTCCAGAAATGTCAAAAAAAATTGATGCCATCTGTTAGTGTTCGATATGCGGTAAAAAGGATTGTATTCCATAAAAAAAATTTACTAATCTAAATCACAGGCGGAGAGAAACATGTTACTCCGCATACCTTGATGAAACTGTTTTTTTTGTTGAACTGATGTTTTTATCTCTCCAGTTAAATTGCCCAACTTGAAGTACATAATTTTCTTATTTAGCCGATGATATGTTGTAGATAAACTTTAGAAGTGAGAAATCTATATTCATAAAACACTAAAAATATTTTTTAACCAGACAGTAGATCAAAAATCTTCAAATATTATAGAAGGTAAGTTATTTTATATCAAAATTGGATTGGATTGATTTTGTATTAATGTAGCTGGTTTTAAAAATAAAATAGTGCTTTAAATTAATATATTTATTATTACTGATTACTCATCTTGGTTTACAATATGTAATGTATTCCTCACTGGAAAATTCTATTCAAGAAATAAATTAATGGTGGGTAGGCATATGACCTAAGTAATATTAGAGTTTGTACCAAGCTTAAATTTTTACCGTCCCTTATATTTAAATAATTACTGTTAAATAATATTTAAAAAAACAAATGCATTTTTAAATAAATTATACATACTTACTGGCCTAAAGTAAAGTAATAAGTTTATGATCATTACAATTTTACAGAAATGTACGAACTGTTATAACCTACATATAATAATTTAGTAGTTCTCACTTTCATTTAAATCAGTTCAATAAAACAATATGATATAGTCAAAATGTTAAAATACCTGTGTCTTAGCATTGCGTTATATTATTTATAAATATATTTTGTTTCTTAACTACGTTTATACAGAAGGCACAATAGTAATTTATTTATGTAATTTACATATAAACAGAAGACTAGGAACGAAATTTGGTTTTAAGTTTTAAACAAGCAGTAATTTTAAACAGATCAACATTATAAATATTTGCTTGAGTAAATTTATTGCATATGCCACATTCGGAGAACTTTCAAAAAATTAAACAAATACAGATAAATGTGTTTAAACAATGGCCTCTTTACAAAGTAATGTACGGACACCTTCAAGGTGCACTTTTCATTATATTACTAAATAAAATTTACATATTTTGTAGTGTATTTATAAATCAATCAAATAATTACTTAAATTTATAATTACGTAATATGGGTTTAATTCATAGCTACATAATATGGACACTTCAACTAAAGACTATATTTTCTTTCTAAACAGCCTGAGGATGACAGTTAATAAATTACAAATCTCAAAACAAATTAGTTCAATATTAAGTGAGAATATTAATCTCCAAGGTCACTGTCCTTGTCACCGATAACATACAACACTTGGAATGCTAAACCTAAAAATGCAGTTCCCAGAAGGTCTCCGAGAGCCGTTAGGTAAGGAATGGCAGAGTTATCCGGGTCTATTCCCCACTTCCACATCCAGACTACTAAATAGTGACTGATACAACCATCATCAGGAGTAACTTGGTGGTTTTTCCCAACACGGGGCCTACCACTCCTCCCGTGTGGAGGCAGGTGGACAGGCGGGAAGCATGCACAGCCGCCATGTTCCCGCCAACTCCATTTATCACTAGCTGAAATACCGCAATACCCTTGTAGCTGGAGACTGTGTAGTCGAGAATCAAACCTCCTACACTGCTGATCACCATGGCGGATATCACGGGAGACCAGCCGTCCTCGAGGACCTGCTTCGTAAAGTGATTCTTGGACGCGGCATATCCACACACCGGAACAATAATGGCGCCCGCCACAATAATCAAGCCCGGAAAGAAAACATTATTGCCTAAAGATTTGTACAGTAACGAAGAGATCCAAGAGAGCAGAGCCAAAGTTGTCAGGTCCCCTAAGCTAGCGGCGATGGGGGTCGCGACATTGTCGGGGTTGATGTTCATCTTCTTGGACAAGACGATAACTAGTATCATGATGCACCCGAGGACGAAGCTGGCGACTGAAGCAGTGAGTACGCTGGAGGCACACAGGAGCATGGCGTGATGGATGTCCAACTCTCCCTCGGGCACCCAGCCCATTACTACTGCAGCCATGGCAGCTAGGAACCCCACCAGCACACCTTGGCACTGGATTAAGCACAAATTCCCGATAATCAAAGGAGCCATACTTGAATCCAAATGCCCCATGTGAGCGTGTGTGGATAGACGCGATGCGAGGGTCATCTCCAAATTCCCTTTCAGCCCTAGTAAAGCGGGGACGAGAATGTAAACCTCTGAGACTTGCAGAAATACGGGCCAATGTTGCACTCTATCTAAAAGTAAACTTGCAGCTACCATTCCAAATCCAGCCAAGAGAAATGGTATGAACATCTGAACAGCCACAATCCATAAATTTTCGGCATCTTGAGATTCCCTCCCTTTCATCACATTATTATTTAGTAAATGCTCCTTATCACTATCCGAAGAGTCGTCACATTTATTTTCGTTTTCTTGAGTCATTCTGTAAACTGATGAACTTTTCAATCTATGCATATTTTTAAACAATTATTTACACCCATTCACTGTGTACAACAAACACTGCGAGAACCGAAACTAATCAAATTTCAACTCTTATATCGCAATACGGTACAAAAATAAAGATAGGTAGCTCAAAACTATAAATAGGCAATGAAGAGGAGCTGTATTATTATTATTTTTCTAAAAGTAAAAAGTTATGGATTCATTACAACTTAATTTTAAAAATTATATCTATACTATTGAATATTCTTAGGACCGGACGATCTATAAAATAAACATCTAAATACAATGTTTTAAGAAAACAATCAAATGTGTTAAATGCCCGATATGAAGAACATCTGTAGTCCACTGAATCGCGACACGAATGCATAACATATTTCTATTTGAACAACATGGATTTTCAATAGGTCTAATCACACTATATTAATTTAATGCTTTAAGCGGTATCCGAAACTTAAAATCAACCGACAATTTTGCGACCCGGCAATAAAAAGAGAGACAACTCAAAATTTAGAAAAATAGAGGTTTTGTACTTTTTTGGTGGGTTTTCACCATCTGCACGAAATCACTTAAACAGAACTAAAAATGCTCTTAAACCTTTACGACAGATGTCGTAGAAATTACAGCCAAAAAAATTGTGAAAAAATTAAGAAACAAAAAAGTTAGTGTTTTTAGCCATTTCCCAAAAAAATTTGTTTTTAGAGTTGACTCTCTTTTGTTCCCGGGGTGCGATTTTATTTCAATTTTGATTGGATGATTTAAAACAAAAACATTTTTACCTTTGATTTTCTGCTTCAAAAAGAATATTATACGTGTTTTTCATATTTTTCAAAAATAAACATTTGAGATCTTATGATATACTCAAATACTTCAATTTCGGGGCTGCTTTCAATTAGTTGGAAAAACTGTGCCAGAAAGCAGGAAACAAGTTGTGCTGGAGTGAGATTCGAACTTAGAGATTCTAATCCGGAGTCCCCAAATTTACCACTAAACCACAACCCGGTTCAAACAGTTACATTATTTTGTAAAAAAAAACAAAATCAAATCTTGCTTTAACAGTTTTTATTTTGGTGTTAGGTGTAATAGTTGTAAATAGTTGTAAATGTAGTTTTAAAAAAAAGCAATACGATTTTTCTTTCTGAATCCAAATATATAATGAATGTGTGCTATATTATATATTACGGGTTATATACAGGGTTATTTTTTAGTCAGTTAACAAAAAAAATCCTGAATTCAGTATCGTTAATAGAACCCATTTCAGTAAAAAAACATGGGAATTCAGTGATTTACGGTACAAGGGGTACAATTAGTACAAATAAGGTCAAATATTAAGAAAAAATAAATTTTATTAAATATTCAGATATGAATTGTTGCAATATCTTGAGCACAGTTATTTTAGAAACATCAAGGGAAAGTGGATTTTTGTATACAACATTTTGAGCAAATACAAATACTTGTAGACAAATTACTGGATTATCCCCGTGTTGGGCTGATATCAGATATTATTGATATCTCAACAGAGACAGAGACACTCTGGAAACGAATGTGGGTTATCTAGGCGTTTACAGGGCTTATGACCTGTCATTGGCTGGGTTAAGTGGTCACTTGATGTATTACAACATTCCCCATTCCGCTCATCATCTGACAACCATGTATGACAAATTTTTGAAACTTGTATATATGTTCAAATCGTAAAGCCAATTCTTTACAAAAAAGCGGAACTTTTTCAATTTCATTATTTTTATGCATACAGTTGAAGAGTGTTTTTGGAGATTTTGAAAATTAATAACTTTTATTGCGTTAGCTTCTCGTATTTTGATTTCTTTAATGATATTCTGTAGATTTTCTTTTCCTTATACAACTACACCAATACATCTACAACTATACAATATATTATGTAGCATGGCAAGGCATGGCGCGGCGACCAGCGCCATTAACCTGTTTTTACTGTGTTTCATTTTTAATATTTTTTTTATGGCAAGGAAAGTACCTACACGTCAACACGTTTATTAGCGGTCAGCAACATTTAACTACTGCTAGCCTTTTCTTGGCCTTCATGACTGCTGTTAGACAGAGATAGAGTATACAATTTGTAATAATCACGAAGAGTGAAGCGCTAGTAACAAATGAGAAAGTTTTTCAACATACTCGTTTGACGTATGAATTTTGCTTCGATGGCTGCTTTTGCGGGAGGTGCATTTATTCGACGTGTTATAAATTAATACAGGTGAATGCAAATTTTATTGCTGAATCGTTAACAAGTATTTAAACAGTGAACGTTTTTTCAGCATTTTTTTCAACTGGTTTATGTTAGTTTAATTCAACCCTCAAAATGACGCTAAATACTTTGGTCTACCTGGCCCAAAACCTGTATTATAATAATAAATATAGTTCTAAATTTAAATAACTTGTGATAAATAAGATGAACAATTAATTGAAAATAATATATCCTGAGTTATATTTCAAATAATACCTGACTATGTACTGTTCTTACTTTACACCAAGTCTTCTTGTTTCAGGTGATCTTATTAAGGTTTTAGTTTAAATCCGTCTTTAACTGTAACCTTTAAAATCAAGATGACTTCATTGAGGTAACCCCTGTGGATCAATTCGTCTGTGTGTGGATCTAGTTTGCGAATCAGTTAGATTTCCGATTTTTTAATAGTGTTGTAGTTGAAGTAAGATTTCATGACAGTATATCAGTGGCAGTGGTGACCCCTTACGAAATAAACATGTTTCGAAGTAAAATCAGACTCCATACGTGCCGCATCATCGTTATCACATCTCTAGTATGGCTGATGATAGATGCAGTCCTCTTGATGTTCTACGCAGACTGCCTTGGTTCATGGGATTGTGGAAAGAAGCCCGGAGAATATGATGCCATGGTAAGAGTCTTAAAACTTACTTAAAATTTTATTTTAGACATATGAGTTCTGTAAACGATATTCAAGTTTATTGTTGAAATAAAAGTAAATGAAATAATGTGAGCAAACTGTTGAATGTAGGTACCTACTATAATTTTCCTTATCCACACATTATGGTGCATAGAGCACTGAATTGGTACACCAATTGCTGTGTGTAGATATCTATTAGCTCTTTAAAAAAGCAAGATCATATTTTAATAGCTAAATGACTTAATTTGACTTGACCTTTTAGTGTCTGAACCTTGAACTACTACCTAATAGCAGATTACTCATATCCTATTACTATTTTTTCCTAAAGATGTACTCGCGTGTATGTTAAGTAGTTTCGTCAAGTTAAATATACTTTATAGCAAAAAAGTAAATTTAAGAACATATTTACATGTTTCGAACATCCAGATAATAAAAATCTTTTAAAAAATTCTCTACGTTTTTAATTGAAATCGAATCTTTGGCCTCTAGAACAATTTGTTCAAATGTATCATGTCTTATTTCAAATATTTCAGTTAAAAAAATAAATATAACATTATTTTATTATTTGTAAATTTTCACAATTATTAAAGGATCTTTATCTGTAATAATAAATCAGAGCTAAAAATAGTTTTTCGGGAGATACATTTTTAGAGATTTTTATCTGGAGTTTATTTCATAACAGTGTCAGAACAACAAAAGATGAGGCTTTTTAGCTCTTGGTTACTAAACCCTTGTAGGATACACCCTATAAGTAGTAAGTATTATGAGCACTCAACATTCATGACCCAACAAATGAATTTTTGGAAATAGGCATATTTGCCATTAACCCTCTCTTACACAATATGTACAGTGAATTGGTGCCATGCTTCACATGCTAGATCCCTCTGCCATCTATTGACCCTCAAAGGACTGTCCTAAAAAGTTACTATGGAGTGTCCAAAAATTTTTCATATTGTCGTACAAATGTTTGACCAAAAACAATTTTGTAAAAACACACCCTTGATTTAATCCCTTCAATTATGTTTATATTAGTTTCTATTTCTTTTGCATGAAAAACACGTAATATGATACAGTAATAAAATAATACTGCAAAAATGTCATATTAGAAGCATGAAACGTGCAATGACGCATTCTCAAAATGTTGTTTATGTTGAGGTATTTACAACGACTTGGTCATATGGAGCGAATGAATGTTGAAAAAACGGCCAAAAAAAGTTATAATGCAAAAAGGGGCTGGGTCAAGGAAGTCAAGAAAAGCCGAGGAAGATCAAGTGATCAAGTAAAACAAGTACATGAAAGTGGAAATGTGAAAAATCAGAATTATCGATGTGAGTGTATGAGAAAAATTATTAATGTAGAAAAAGCAAAAGAAGTGTGCTAGGACAGAGTAGTGTTGCGTTCTATCCTTTCTGTGATGATTCTTTCCGTGATGGCGTTAGTTAGTTGAGGTATTTATTTTGAAATTCCAATTTGATTCTCAGGTGCAAGCTAGTCACTTGAAGTCCGATGATGAGCGCGTGTTCCGCAGTAATGGGAAACGAGACTCGATGGAGCACGGGAAGAGGCGCTCGGAGCACAGCGATGAAGGGCCCATGTATCGCATGGGGCTGTACCCCGCCTCCCGGCTGAAGAGATGGGATCCCGCCCCCGTAGTTACGGAGCACGCCGGCTCAGCGGGAGAAATGGGTAAGTACTTTTTTTACAGACCCGAGACGGAGAACCTTAAATTAAAATAAAACAGAAAAATGCTTTTAATATCCTTGAAATTGGCTCTTTTGACATACTTACTTATAATTTTATGGCATTAATGCTTGAATATAATTTCGGGCCCGTTGCCGCCGTGGCTAGCGCTTATGTAGTGTAATCTGGAGGATCAATTTTCACACACTCAAATATATTTATATCCACAGTCGATATATTTACCCATTCCTTATGATGAGGATATAAATTAAACAAAAAAATGTCCTATCGGTAATATTATTTATACTCAGGTCACAGGTTGTATTCTCACTTTTAGAAAAATGACTTACATTCAGTTTAAATATGAGATGGGTAAATCTATGTTTTTTTATTATTGTATTATTATGCATTAAAATTAATATCTTTTATCTTCTGTTTGTAATGGTCATTACAACACATTTTTGGTATTATTTATTTATTGGTTGATTATCTACTAATCTTATCTTAGATTTACCATGTTTAATTTCAATACACATTTGTTTTCATGATGTTCAATTGTTCTAATTTTAACATGCCTACCTATTTTACCAATCAATCATTATTTTTACAAATAGTTGATTTTTTAAAATGTTGTTTATCTTTTTTCATTGAACTTCTGTTTTATATTTATGTAAGTTATATAAATCAAGTTTTTATTTGTTCTTTTTTCCATTCGATAATAATGTTCATAAAACAGATACTCTTCAGCAAAGTAAACTTAATATTATGTCTATCGCATTAGATATGTATGTATGTATTAATTTTAAAATAAAAATTGCACACTTTTATCAAATCTATAAGAGCAAAAGATTGAATTGTCTTCAGTAGTTGCAATATTTTTTCTGGGTGTAAATTTCTTTTTTATTTTTTAAAACCTATATTTTCAGATTTTATGTAAATCACCATGTTAATAATATACCATTTTCATGTAATTTTGTGGAACAGTTTTTTTAATGATCAGATATCAAATGTTGTGAGAAGAGTAAGATAATTGATATGGAAGTGCAATTTTGCATGCAACTCTGTAACATGCAATGTGAAATGTGACATACATTACAGATTTAAGTAAGATTTTAGATACTGATAAAATTAATGGTTATTTTTCTTAGATTATTTTTAAAAACAAATATCAATGAAAAATCGATTGAGAAATTAATGTTCCGTTAAGGCGATCCATCCAGCGCGGAGCAAAAAAAGGCAGTTTTCAAACTAAATTTTAGAGTCCAATAATAAGCTTAACATAAAATTTTGAAAACCATATAAAAGATTGAACATTTATCTAGTTTTTTGATGAAATTAAAATATTAAAAATAATAATTATTTGACTAAAAAATAGCAAGGAAAAGTGCATTTTTCGTTTTTTTCAACATTTTCAACACAAAATTTTAGTAACTAGGTATTTTTTTCTAATATTTTTAATTATAGTTATTTAAAGAACAATTATTGTTCTAGTTTTATGATGAGTTAGTTTTTTTAATTAAAGTATCTGATTTTCGTAAAATAAAATTGTTTCAGAGTCCATTTTGAATGAATTAAATTGTTGAAACTTAATCGCTCTTTCTTATACACATTACTTTTAAAAATGTTTTTTTTTTTACATTTCTATATACAACACGTATTTTTCAATTAAGTGCTTCTTTTTTTTTTCAAAAATTGCTAAAATATTATTGCAATTAATATTATAATATCATGTATTTTCATTGAAAATCAATCATATACAAAGCGTACGTTTTGAAAATTTGAAATCAGTTCTCTCGGCTTTTTCGCCGAGTACGGACGTGTTTCTGTGACGAATTTTTCGAGACGATTTTTCGAATTTTTTTCTGTGATTTAAAGAAAAATTTGAATTAAAAATGGGTTCCAAAACAATTAAAGGTAAAACGATTACAAGAAAACACAAATGTCGTGACAAGAGGAAAAGATTTGATAATATAAATGAAAAAAGAAAAAGGTAAGAGTTTTTTTAATACTTTCACATGTTTAACTACAGTTTGTTTCGGAATCGAGTATTCTTTTGCATATTATAATAATGTGGGGCGCAGAGCTTCATAGAAACTGAAACGACTTTACCAACCGATTGATTTATTTTCTGAGTTATTTTATTATCCAATAAATATGGATACTTGATGTTATCTTCATTGTTTGTTAGTGCGTTTTTTTTTAAAATAAAAATTATATATTTAATATCGATGTGTATTGGGCTAGTGTGAGGTACTGTGCTCAAGACTCAGGAAATTACAACAATAATTGTCATACTATACCATTTTTGTCATACTTAGTGAGTGACATTGTTTAGGTGTGTGTGTGTGAATTATATATAGTTTAAATTGTTATGGATTTATTAATAATAAGAAAAAAAAAATTATAATAATAAACATTAAAACTGCGAAAGCGTTCCTCGGCACGGGGTCCCCCAGTGAGGAATGCATTTAAGATGAAAGTGTAAAGCAAGACTGAAATAAACTAAATAAATAAATATATCTCTACCTACCCAAACAATGAACGTGTTTCAGGAAAAGAGAATTGGCTGCTCAAGGATGTTCTACAGACGGGCATATTGTTTCCAGTACTTTAAATGAAGCTGATAATGCAGAAAATTACAGTTGCGATACAGGTCAATATTAATTATTTATAGTATACCAATGCAGTGCTCTATGCATCAATGGGTGCGGATAAGGGAAAGTAGTAGTAACAAGTAGTTTACAATCTATACCTGAGTATTTTTTCTGTGTTTCTTTGTCTAGCTAATTTTAGTGTTTTGACATCAATAAACACGTTATTTTTTATATATTTTTTTAAAAGACAAAACAAGTATATTATATATTACTTGTATTTATATTGTATATGAAAAAGTGTAGGTTCAACACAAAATATGTCAAGTATTAAATAAAATATGTGTGCTTTTTTTTAAACATTCTTTTTGCTTTTTTATTAGCTATAATAATAATAATTTGTTAATGTAATTTGTACCTGGATAAATATAAAATATTTATTGTTGATAAAAATATTTGTTTTTATTTTATATTTTCATATTCCACATTGATATATTTTGATATATTAAGACTAAGGAATAAATAATATTCCAAAAACGATGTAAAAAAAAAAGTATACGAAAATTAATTATAGGTGAGTACATATTTATATTCCAAATATAATTAATAAATTGAGCCGTGAGTCCGTACTGTAGCATAATACATAGTTATATTACAAAAGTAATTATAGTTTTCAAAAGTATCTATTGGACCTCAAATTCAAATTCATGACCATGCAGGTAAAAAAAAAACTCCTTTTTTTTTTTGTGAGTGCTTAGTGGGCATACTGTATTTTACTTCAACTCGGCTTGACTCAGCCGCGCGCACTGACAAGTATATTGCTGTCTCTTTTTAAAACCCACTACCGTCTTTTGACGAAAACGAAATTGTGTTTGGCTGGATGGATCGCCTTAACAATCATCATCAACTTTCATGTTCTTTTAGTAGGTCAGTGTAAACCATAGGTTATTTTAGTAACGAGTATTGTTATTTAATTTTAGATTGAATGCGTGTATAATTTTGAATTCTAATGCTGTTTAACTCTACCTTGGCGTATTATTTCATTTTATAATTGTTTTCAATGTAATGTAAACGTATAATTAGATCTGCTACATAATGTGCGTTTTATATTTGTAGGTAAACCGGTACAAATCCCTCCCGAAAAAGAAGCCATGATGAAAGAAAAGTTTAAAGAAAATCAGTTTAATTTAATGGCTAGTGATATGATCTCCCTAAACAGATCCCTTGTAGATGTCCGAATGGATGCGTAAGTACTGATTCTCGGAATATTTTCTATTTTCGGAAGCTCCTATTTGCCATCAGCTAAATTTCTTTCCATCAATATTTAGATTCCAATACTTTTTTTACATTTTTTATTAGTAAGCAGCAAATTTAGTTTTTTTTAAAAAATGTTTTGAATGAATTAACCAATATTTTTATCTCGTAGGTGCAAATCTTTGGTCTATCCAAAACTTCTTCCCACCACAAGTATTGTTATAGTATTCCACAATGAGGCGTGGACCACTCTGCTTAGAACTGTATGGAGTGTCATCAACAGATCACCTAAACCTTTGCTTAAAGAAATTATTTTAGTTGATGACTCAAGTGAAAAGGGTGAGTCTCACAATTTATTTATACAATGAATTTTTTGCTTAAAACTGTTTTTTTACAGTTACAAATACATTTTTATTTCCATTGCAGACCACCTTGGTAGGCAACTGGAAGATTATGTAGATACACTCCCTGTACCTACATACGTATACAGGACAGAGACTCGCTCTGGACTTATCCGAGCTCGATTACTCGGAGCAAAGCACGTCACTGGAGATGTCATTACATTCTTAGATGCCCATTGTGAATGTACAGGTACATTTTTTACACATTTTTATTTATTTTAAACATGAAAACTTGCGGGTAATTACAGTTTACAAAATTCTATACCCTCTGTTCTATTTTCCAAGCTACGCTAATCTCGAAATTACCAACAATTATAAGCCTATTAAAGCCATAAAAAACAGTTAAGAATTTAAGATTAGATGCCTGCCTGATGTAGTATGTGTTAAATTTATTTTTGTAAACTACATATTGTTCTCTGGAAACAATGACAAATTGGAAATTGGCGTTTATTTTTAGTGCTGATAAAATCGTACCATAAATACTTTACTGCACTAAGTCTTAATTCGTCGGAAATGAACTAAGAATACCATGTTACATATTATACCAACTGCAACATTTCTGTCCTAGAAACATGTTTCTATATCTTTCCTATGTCGAGATATTACATTTTTTAAAATCAAATTTAAATAAAACTACCGAAATAAAATCACATTTTTGTGATTTGCAAAAGTTCACTTTTTTAAATTAGTACAGTTTAGTACTCACAGTGCGAAATATTACAGTTAATAAATCATACTACATTAGAATATAATAGATGATATTAATTTCATATTGTAAATGTTTTATTAATAAGTATTGGATTCAATTTTTGATAAGAAAGAAAAAACGGAAGCATTGATAATATTTTTATGTCAACAAACATCATTGAACGTAGTTTGTGTGAGTAGCCAATTACCATTTTTTTTGCTTGTTTTGGTAAATTGGCAAAATTACTAGGGCATAAAATGCTGACTAATTTCCTTTAACAATGATTTATATGAATGAATTTTGGTTACTTGAATGAACTTATTATGAATAAAGTGAGTGCATTTCAACATTTTCTTAGAATTCATTTTATAACCCAATTGACAAAAATTATCTGCTTATTTAGATTTTTTAAATATATCCTGTATCATTTGGTATAAAAACTGGAGATTCCGTACGGATTCTGAATCTATTTTATCACTTTTGATGATAAATAAATGTACTGAATGATGAGATATGCATAAATATTACAGAGGGATGGCTGGAGCCACTATTGGCTAGGATTGTGGAGGACCGCACAACAGTTGTATGTCCCATTATTGATGTAATATCAGACGAGACATTTGAGTACATCACGGCGTCGGACATGACGTGGGGAGGATTCAACTGGAAGCTGAACTTCAGATGGTACTGTAAAATATTAGATACATGCTATTATGCACATATTATTTCTTTATAATTTTTATTTAGCTATACAGTGTTACAAAATACTGTAGTATAAACATATTTACTAGTTTTATATTCATTAAAAAATACTTACTAAAAAATATATTTTGTTGCTTTTTGGTTGCTTCAAGCCCCAATTATATTGTCATTTAAATGAAATTGGTGCACATTTATTATGTTATGTGTATTACAATTAGGACATAGGTTCTCAAAGAGTTTTTTTAAAAACTTCTATACTAAAATCTCCTTGTAAATAAAATATTATTCACTAGAAAAAAATGTCACACACAGATGATAAACAATGTGGAAAGATAATTTTTTATAATCCTCTGTTTATAAATTATCCAACAGAAATCTGGGTTGTGGTCTAGTGATAGAGTTGTGGACTCCAGATTAGAATCTGTTGGAACAAATCCCTCTTTACGATAACTTGTTTACAGTTCTAAGCAGTTATTTCCGACTTTTTGAAAGTAGTACCAAAATGGAAATATTCGGGATGCAAATGTTTAGTTTTGATTTTAAAAAGTTGGTAATTAAAATTTTATTTAGCAATGTTGATCCTGGTGTTTAAAAAAAACTATGTTTAGGTACCGAGTGCCCGATCGGGAGATGGCTCGGAGGAAGGGAGATCGCACTGCTCCTCTGCGTTCACCGACCATGGCCGGCGGGCTGTTTGCCATCGACAGGGACTTCTTCTACAAGATTGGCTCCTACGACGAGGGTATGGACATCTGGGGAGGGGAGAACCTCGAGATGAGCTTCAGGGTAACATCTTCACACTCAATACTTATATAGATTTTTTTTATTCCAATACTCGCGTGACAAATGGACAAAGTGTTTTGTTAAAGAAAAAAAAAATCTCATTTTAAAAATTCGATTTAATTCAATACTCAATGGACAAATAACTCCATACCCATGAAGTGTTAATTTCTTTTATAATTTTCAAAGTTAAATATTTTTTAAAAAAAAATTCTTTAACAAAACACAACTGTATCTCAATCTCAAGGATGAAACCTGTTTCAATGTGAACCGACTGAAACATTTATTGAGCAATAGTACTGTTGATAGCTGGAGTGGCCTGTAACAGGAACTGCATTGCGATCACCAAATCTAATTTGCGTATATGACAGTAATCGGTAAATTATCAAAGAGATTTTATTAAAATGCCGGTACAATTGTCAGATTTAAGCATAATATAATATATTATCTTCAGGCTGTTGATATCTTTAAATTTATTGATTTAAATTTGGTATTTTTATTTTTAAAATGTTATATTTTATGCAAATGTCAAAATAGTCCAAATTGGGATTCTTACAAAAAAAATTACATGGTATATTGACTGTGTGGTAAAAAAACACTGATACAAGATGACATGTTTCCAAAATTACATACTGAAAATTGAACATGATGTAGTATCCAGAAAGATTGTAAATGTATGGTAACCTTGACATATTGATGGCAATAGGTTTGGCAGTGTGGTGGTATTCTGGAAATTATCCCGTGCTCGCACGTGGGCCACGTGTTTAGGGACAAGTCTCCGTACACGTTCCCCGGCGGCGTGAGCCGGATCGTGCTGCACAACGCCGCCCGCGTGGCCGAAGTTTGGATGGACGAGTGGAGGGATTTCTATTACGCCATGAACCCAGGTTGGCCAATTGTACTGTGTGGGACATTGCCGAAACTAAAACAGTACCATCTAACAATAACAAGTTCAGTCTACTAACACGTTCCCCGAACAAGTTTATTTGATTAACTTAGACAGTTTATATTTATTATAATTATTATTCATTCTCTTCATGCCTCGCCATTTATTATATTTCTTTCTATTCATATTCTATCAACTATTTTAAAAAAAACGTCACATGCATTTCATTGCAAATATTCGCCAAAAGCATTAATTTTGAAGATATTTGATATATTTTCACCTTCCCAGCATGTTGTGTTTATTTTAATCTGATTTTTACTTTTTATTATCCTCGTTATAATTTTTCTTAGGCATTTACATAAATAACTATTTTATATTGATTTCGCATTTCCTATTTTTAAACTTTTATTTTTATGTGTTATTGATTAAAATGCACAAATAACTATTACATCTTTGTCTTTTATCTAAAATGTGTTTTTTTATATTATGTTATTCTTAGTTTTACTACAAGTAGTATACATGTTATTATATTTATATTGGCACTTCGGGGCCATAAAATTTTTGTTTTCAAAAGTAAAATGCTTTTCAACTTCAATTTATTATACTCATTTACATAATATATAATACATTCATATATATTATACATTATGCACATAAATCACCTTGTTTCTCTTCTATTGCATGCCTTTATTATCCATGCCATTTTATTTAATATATTTTCCACGTAATATATGTAATTTTGTCATCAACTGAAAATAATTAAACTGTGCGGTGTAAGCCTTAGTGGGTGTTCATGGCATAATAGAAATAATACTATTACTTATTGTTTGAAATCCATCCAGAGAAACTAAACAAGCAACTGAATGCTTATCTAGGCGCAGTGGAGTACCAGTATTTATTTATTTTACTTAACAATAATGTGCACCTTGTTTTGCTAACAATTTACCTCCGTAATCATCCATATAACAATTCATTATTCATTTTAATGTTTGCAGGCAATCCATAAACGTAAACTTAATTTTTGTATGTCAATATATTTTTATGTTAGATTGATAATAAAACACTTATTGTATCATCGGTCATAAAAATGTATTGACTGCCACTCATTATTGCTTCTAAAATATAGATATTGGTAACTAGACTTGATAACAATGAAATTTAAGTATTCTAAAAACTGATAAAAAACACTTTGTACGTATTTGGTTACTAATACATGTCCACATAATCAATTCCACTCAGTCTTACAAAATTGGTTCCAATTTTATTATGTATTAGATAATTACACACCTACAAGTGTTTTCTTTAACCTCATTTTTCAATATTCCACATTTACATGCAATAAAAATCTAACTTTGGAAGCATATCAACGCCAAGTTTGTAGACATTTGGGATATTGAAAAATCAACCCTTACCGATAACCCATCGTCGCTCATGTGTTAACTCCATATTGGCAAATAGCTTGATAATTAATTTATTTAACCCTTCCTTAGAACGAATTTAGAGTAAAACTCATATATCACCTCATATCAGAGTGTTGATCATATCACACTAACAAATCCACAATAATTAATCCCAGAGAAGATAGCCAGTTGGGTGTAGCGAAGGGAGGGTTGTACCGAGGGTTGCCAGATGCCCCGTATTTCCGGCTACGACAGCATAGAATCCCGTAACTGAGAAAATAAAATACGGGCACACCAGATAAATTTGGATAAAGAAATCCAAAACCCGTATTTTCTGTTCTGGTAACCCTTAAATAAAAAAAATGGCAGGTGGCAACCCTAGGTGTACCCTGTGTCATGTGGCATGCTAACTCGGTGTAGGTTTGGATGTGCGGGGGTATTCTGGAGATCGTGCCGTGCTCGCACGTGGGGCACGTTTTCAGGAAGTCCACCCCATACTCCTTCCCGGGGGGCACCAGCCGCATTGTGAACCACAACAATGCCCGCCTCGCCGAGGTCTGGCTTGACTCGTGGAAGAATTTCTACTACAGCATAAACCCAGGTTTTTACTAATATTCTAACTTCTAACGCATTCCTATAGCCACTTGCAATCAATTATATACTTTCTGTCTTTCTTTCTTTAAACTTAATTAATTCTTTAACCCTAGATGTTCAATCTACATCATTTTGACTTGCACTTAAATTTATATTTGCAATCTCTGACAGAGATTGCAAATTTGCAAAAAGAGATTGAGATCTCTGACAGAGATTGCAAATATGCATTTTGAGTGTTTGTCAAAATGATGAAAATTGGGCTTCTAGGGTTAAACTTGTGTATTTATTTTTATTTGGCTGAGAACCAGTACAATATAATTATTATTGCACCTGGCTATGCAATTCATTTATATTTTGTTTGTGATTACAAACATCAATTACCCAAAGTGAAATTAAAACATGAAATAAAAGACATCTTTCAAACAAATAATATGAAAGATCATAATTCAAAAATATTAGCGTATAAGCATCATAAAAATCATTGATCAATCACTGTTTATTATAAACACTCTTGTTGATCTTTTAATTCATTAATTATGCTATTATGCATTATGCATTATTAAACATTGTTCTATTATGAAAACAAAAATTGCTGTTCAGCATCTCATGAGTCGACATAATTTTCTAACTCAAAACTGTTTTAAATCGATTAGTACTAACATTAGTTACTTTTGTGAGGTCTGATATCACAATATTGGTTTGAAAAGTAGAAATTTTCCTCAAATCTTTTTAAAAGAGATAAAAAAAGTTGGTTTGAGGTTGGTTTGGTCTGAGGTAATAAAATAATTTTAAAAAAGTTACCAAACTTTCTTTTCATAATTTTCATTCACTAGTGAAGCAAAAAGTATTGCTCTCCTAAAATCCAATGTTTTTTGCTTGTTTACTAGAAAGTATTATCTGAATGGCATCTCTGACTAGCATTGTTGTTCAGATTCTATGTGTAACTACTACAATACTTACTAATATTATAACAGTAATAATATGCTGATACAGACAACAGGCATGATTTAACCAATTTCTATTTCGTTGTAATGCTACAAATAATTTGTATTTTTCTAATAAAATCCACCAATCAAAATGTGAATGTAAAGCTAACTACACTTTAGTTAACCTATTCCGCCACAAATATTTAGACATATTGTTCACATAATACTCCTTTTTTCTATATTATAAATATTACGATAAAATAAAAATGGACTGCTGCTGAAGCCTGAGACTGATCATCTATCTTGCTCTCATATAACATGATCAAGATTCACTGCACTTGGTGTACCAATTCAGTGCTGTAAGCGCCATTGAGTGTGGATAAGGGGAAAGTTGTAGTAGCACTCAAATAAAAATGGTACTACATAAAAAAAATTATTTCTTAAAAGCAAACAATTCAATTTAATACATATTAAAAGCATAGTGGCGAAATGTCAAAATGTAGCGGAATGGGTTAATACTTAACACAATTCATATCCAACAATGCAACATTCATCTTTGCAATATTTTAAATCATACCTAACCGATCATGAGTACTAACTAACTTTAATGGTTTTATATCAAATATTGTGTTTCAAATAAGGTAATTTATTTTCTTGTTATCTTATTTTCGTAACAGTTTAAAAACATCTTATCTAAAGAATAGTAGGATGTCAGTAAAACTAATTGTTAATTAATTATCTAGCCTGACTTGAGCTAGTCTCCAATAATATCTATAGAAAGAGTCGATTTGAAATGGTGCTCCTTTAAATCTAAATATTAGTTAAGTAAATTAGTCTGTGTTGTAAAATTGTGGCAGCTTTTTAGATCATTGTATGCACCGCATAACTATAGTAAATTTGATCAATTTATCCATGTCATTCTAATAAAAATATATTACTTTCCTGCACACATCTTATGATTTTCTCTGAAGTATACCTTATTAATTGTATGTATTTTTAAAAAACAATTTAGGAGCCCGCTTGGTACCACTAGGAAATATAACAGAAAGGCAGGAACTAAGAAAGAACCTGAAATGTAAAAGCTTCCGATGGTATTTGGAAAATGTTTACCCAGAAAGTCAAATGCCTTTGGATTACTACTATTTAGGAGATGTAAGTATCACATCTATAATATATATGAAACTTAATGAAGTAGTATTTTATTATTTATTTATTTTTATATGCTACAGAATAATTGACTTAAAACAAGTTTATTGAACTTTTCAATAATGGAGTATCTTTATAATATGAGATAAATTTCAACTCCTGTATCTTTATCAAAGTCATAATTTGAATCTATATTATGGTTGGCGACATCTCATGTGTTCTTTAAAATGAGTTACTTGATTTTAAACTTACAACATTGATCACACAACCAGCTTTAACCAATTCATAATAGTAGGCAGGCAAAGAGAATCGAAACCATCTTCGTCCCATTCTACAAATGAGCATTTTCCATAACTGCGCAGATCCGGAACTCTGAGACCCAGAACTGTCTGGACACGATGGGGCACAAGTCCGGGGAGAACCTGGGCATGGCGTACTGCCACGAGCTGGGCGGGAACCAGGTGTTCGCATACACCAAGCGGCAGCAGATCATGTCGGACGACAATTGCCTGGACTCGGCGCACCCCCGCGGGCCCGTGCGCCTTGTCAGGTGCCACGGGATGGCCGGCAATCAGGCGTGGGTGTACGATGCAGTTGTGAGTATAATTTTCAACTCTCAAACCTCTTTAAAAGTAGATATAAATCCATTAGCTCTACTAGACTCTGGACTCTAACTCAGACCTCTGGTTCAGTTAGTAATAGCGTGTATTTCATGTCTATTACATCTGCAAATAACCTGTAAATCGTGTTTTCATGTCAACATACCCACCTTACTGCATTGGAAAACTTATCATTAAGAACCACCAACCCCTAACTCAATAACAAAAAATGCTTCAACTTCTTTACAGAGCAAAACTATAAAGCACACCAACACGGGGGCATGCCTGCAGCGAGCGGAGCCCGAGCAGCCGTCGATACCCGTGTTACGGCCGTGCACAGGCGGCGCGGGCCAGCAGTGGCTCATGGACACCAAGTTCAAGTGGCAGGCGGATGGCCAGGCCAAATCGCACAATGGCCATGCCAGCTAGTCGGCCATGCCACGCCATAACGTGGTACCTTAACTTGTATTTCTTTTTACACCTCTAATTGCCTATCTTAAATTTGCCGCTGAAAGGTTGAACATCCGTCAGACAAAACATCCTATGAAGAAGGATTATGGGCCATACCATTTAAAATAGGATTATTTTTTTTATGAAAGTATCTAATATTATAGATAAGAAAGCTTTACACTATTCTCACAAAAGAAATTTCTAATAAAATAGTGAATGATAATGTTTGATGTCCTGTCTATTGCTTAATAAAACATATTATTTTTCCTGTTTTTTGCATAAAAGATTCTGCCATCAGCGCTTCGATTCTGTAAGTGTTTTTAAACTACTGCGCATACGATTTTGTACTGAATTCGTATGCGCAGAAGTGTCTAAAACCTTAGAGAATCGCACCGCAGATCACCTATTAAGTCCAATTTCCAATATCTATAGATTTGATGTGTTATATATTAAAATTTCTGTGTATATTACTGTATTGACTGCAATGATAATTCAATGTGCTTTGTGAGTAATTTTGAGTAACTTGCATTTTTCAGTGGTGCCGTGCTTCAAGTCTCAAGTCTTCCTTCTGTTGGAGAGATATCGTTAATGTGTACTTTATATTTTATCCTATTACATAATAAATAACATATAATTTTTAAAAGACTTAACCTCAAACAAATTTTACTTGTTTAACTATAAGTCAGACTTGTCATTTGAAATAATGCTATATAATCCGGCCTTATGAAATGTATTAATTATAAGGTAAATAACATCTATCATAAAACTCACTGATATTTTACAATGATAAAATAATTATTCCTTTGTACATATTTCCTAAAAATTTGTAATATAGACTGTTGAAAATGAAGAACCCTTTATTATTATGAAGAAAGCTATGTAAAGTGTTCGACATAATTATTTTTACTTTTTTTTTTGCTTAAAATTAATATTATTTGTAAATAAATCAGTCAAGCGTGATGTATGCCTCAAGTATTAAAACTCTATTATTCTTTTTGTAATTTACATTCCAAGTAGTCGAGTTTATTGTAATTTAATTATTGCTTTTTTTTTATCTGGAGAAAACACTTACTGTAACGAGCCGGTCACAGTTAATATTACATATTCTGTGATAAATATTTTAATTAACTTTTTACTAAAATACCCTTTTTAAATAAAAGTATTTAAAGAAAATTGTATGTCATAACTTACCAAAGGTTATTATTAAACTCCTCTGCGGTGACAATTTCTTGACCGGTTCATGTATAACTGGCTGACAAAATACAACTGATTATATATTTCGTCGACGAAGAAACGGTACTGCCCCAACGACAATACTTGAATTTTACAGGATTGGCTGGCAGACGATACCTAGTGCTAGGTCATTGGAGATGGGCGGTATTTTGTAAAATATTTAACCAATGTCGGTTGGCTGATATTACTTCCTTGCCTCCGTGGGCGTCATCCAGCGGAATATATATTAGGAACTAAATTAACAGACATGGCAGAATTTGCTTCCCTGTCGAATTTAGTAAAATGGTACCGTAAGTTTGAACCGTATGTTGCTTAGGGGGTATTGTTTGTTCGTTGACAATTTACATCATTGACCTAATAATCATTAAAAACTAAAGCAGTAACTTTAGCACTGTGTGACAATGCATTAGATAAATACTTATTTGCTAAGCACTGTATGACAACTCATTAAAAATAAACCATGAGAATTGGTTAATATATTAATTTAGGTGTACATTTATAGGATGTGTATATCGAAAGTCACAAAGAACAATTTCAGATACAAAATATAAAAAAATACTTTCCTTTGACTTATTTTACGTCTTATTGCGATTTTGTAGTCTTTATTTAAATTTTTTAAATAAATATTATATTAATAATTTAAATATAGACATGAAAATCATAGAAACTAATTTTAAACTACGCAAAAAAAAGTTATTTGATTTTAAGTAAATCTGACATGTTTCTTTGGGACTGTCGATATTTTATTGATTTGATTTTCGATAATCACATTGTTAAACTATGAAATTGGTACCCATAAAAAAAGCTTTGAATTATTAACTCTTTGATGATAATAACTCATGACAATGTCAATTATAGTTTTTTGTCTCTATTTTGTCTTTGCTTGTACAGCAAAACCTTCATTTATGAACAAAAACTAAAACACATTCTTTAGTTCAAAGGATGCTGTGGAATACCAATATTAGAGACAGACCACACCAACAGAGGTATCAAGCCTGTAAAAACTATTTTCATAAAAAAATACATTTCTTAACACGTCATGATTTAAGAAATTTTATATGTGGTTTTTAAGCACCTTTTTATAAGATAAATCTTTATCTTAATTTCTTTTCTTTGTAAAATCAAATATGAAGGATATTGAATTTAAAACATTGTGTAATCAATATTGGTGTACATAATAATTATGTATGCAAATTAAATGTTCATAAATCCTGGTTTAATAATTCATTCAATCTTTTTTTATCTTGATCTAATTAAAATTTTAGTTATTTTAGTTATCTTTTAGGATTTTAACACATTACAGATCAAATGTTGTAATAATTAGAATAAGTGATGTTATAAATAGCTGTTCTTTTTAAAAAGTCTTCCGTAAGTCAACCATTTTTGTTAAAGGAATTTGTGAATATAATGTGCTTATTAAAATAGTATTATGTGTTGATATTTGGTAGGAGGCCCGTGTGTATGAATGCGCTTTATATGTATCTTGTAAGTTTTAACTGGCCTCTAAACTTCAGTAATTACATGTATCTATCCCATTTGTACTTATTATTTCCATGAATTTTATCCATACGTTTATTTACAGTTCATATGTAATTGAAATGTTTCTATGGGTGTGATTTTGTCCACAGTCATAATAATTTAGTTATAAGATCTTCCATTTAGTCCAAATTTGACTTTATTAAGAACATATTGTTACCTTAGTATTGCAACTAGGTCACATACAATTTTTACCGCTCTACTGTGTAAATCTGCATGTATTTTTACTATTTTGCCACAAGGACACACATTCATTTAAAAGATGGAATAATATGTCACTTTATGACTAAATAGTAATGGTATTATGTCAATTGATTTTTTAATAATATGTATGTTTTAAAAATCTTGAAGTTGAATTGGCTAATGAGGAATCACTAGATAATTCATTGATTGCGTAACCCAAGTTATTTTAATTTAAACTATCATGCTCGACATGTTTATTATTTTATATGTTTAATTTGTTCAGTGATTGAAGGTACTTTTTTCCTTTAAAAAATTTAAGCTTTCATTTCTGTGAGAAGGTCCTTATACACACATAGTGTAACATTAATTTATTACATTTATCTTTTAAAAAATCTAATTTATTTTCTTCCCATTTTCAAGGCTTAACAAAATTGAAAATAAGAATGTTAGTGCTGTAAAATTACCGTATAAATAGATTAATAATGGTTCCCTATTGTTGCAGGTGAATGAACAATCTGTTTAAATTAATACCAAGTTGTAATACCGAGATGCAATATTAAAATGTCTACATTTATGTTGTGTACATATTTGAATGTATATAATATATTTGAATGTATATAATAATATATCCACACAACTTTTCAGGGTAAAAAGATGTGTGCTATAAATTTTATTCCATATCGAGTGAGAAAATATTTTGCTCTGAATTAATTGAGACAGTGCGTAAATAATAATTAGGAATGACGTGGTCCAAACACATTGCATTCCTTTTGATCTATTATTTCAGACATCAGTTACTTAAAATGAAATATTTATTAACAGTTAAAAAATTAATATTTTTCCGTTATTTATATTATAATACACAGATAATATCATTGCCATACTTCCAAAACATTGTAAGTCCATTAAATCTGTTATCTAGTAAATGCATTTTTAAAGTATGTAATTTTGTCTAAAATCAGAAATGAAAAAATTCAAATGGCGATTTTTTTTTAAAAGTAATTTGATGTATGATTTATCACCTCAACATATAAAACATACAAATTTCGCAATGAATCACGCAAAAAAAAATTTTTCAAGACAACGTTGGACTTACAAACTTTTTGCATCGACTTTGACATTTTTTTCATACAATGTTTTAGTTTCCGAATTTTTAAAGGTAAACTATATCAATATAAGAATAGAATAACAGTTGTATTAATTTATTTCCTTTAAAAAAAAATATATTATGAAATGAACAAAAACAAAACGCAACTTTTTGTTACAATCTATCAATACAATACATTTAACTAAGATAATTAGTAAGTGCTTTTACAATGTTTTGACTGTAACAATTAATGTTAATTTGATCTTAGAAATACCTGCATTTATTGTAAAGACGTTTTTACAAACTTTTGCCTGTCTGATAATACAACAAATTGCGATATTTGAAAAAAATAAAATTCAAAACTAAATAAGTACTTTACGAAAATCGTAGGACTTGCAAACTTTTACCATACAAAGTATATAAACAAAAAAAAGCTATTCAGGATAAAAAACATATCATACATATTACAACAGTTTACAGTTAATATGGAGAAAATAGATATCATGATACATAAAAAGCTTATCATCTATCTAAAAGAGAAGAACTCGTGGTTAGGTGGAGGAGCATATAGAGATTATTTACTTTTTTTAAATTGCAAAATGTTAGATACAATATATTTATGAAGACTCGAAATTCATCGCTAACTCCATTTTCCTCAAATATGGACTTCAACTTTTGACAGTACACCGACTATATATTTGTGATACATATTTTCTAAAGTACAGACATCAGCCATGTTCATAATATATGGCATGTTTGGCATGCTTGCATTGTGTTAAATTGTATGTAGGTATTTACTCTTGGAGGATTTTATAAACACAGTTCTTCCAAAAGCTTCTATCGTTGAAATATACAGTTTCACATGGAAAATTGGTTATATTACATTTTAAAGTTTTTGTAAAATAAATATAAATTTAATGAAAAAATGTATGTTTATACATTGTTATCTTTATATGGTTGTATCATGGATTTTAGAACTCTTCGCCATTTGATGTGTATATAATAAGCATAAAATAAATTTGTACATTTTAAAAACAATCCATAAATAATGATATTCTTGTTTTAAAGTATATATTAAAATACATATCATAATTCCTTATAAATCTTTATTTAGAATTTATAATGCCAGATTTTATTTATTGATATGTAATTCAGACAGTAAGAAAGATTTTTGTATTTTTTTAATATCTGCATAAAATTACTGGTCGTTTATAGTTGGAACTAAAATTCGGAGTCCGATCACCAATGTATCCATGTACATGTACATATGTTGATGGTCCGAGTCCAGGTGTGTTTAATTCAAAGTGCTTTTATCAGAATGTTGTGGGGCCAACATTAGGCATATCCAAATCATTAGTTAAAAATATCACACATGTTGGCCAGCACAATGTTCCCCCATAGACAGTACATAATGAATATGCACCTACATGTTTCATATATTTGCTCAAGATTTTTAGTAATAAATTTTTCTAAAACTATCTTCATTTATTTCTTTTTGACCTTTAATGTTTATCCTCTATTATTTGGTCAGTGTCATTTGAAGGAGGTAGTCACCGCCGGGCATTTTGGATCTTATGATGTGCCATTTTTACAGTATGTATGGGTAAATATGTATATACACCGTGTCCCACGATGAGACCGCGAAACTCCGGAGGGTGATTGTTCATGGTATTCTGAGAAAAAAATCCTTATAAAGTTTTTGATCCGGGCATTTTTAATAATTAATTTTAAAAAAGTATTAATAAAAAGCGACCATGTAATACTGGCTTCTGTTTGAAATGCTAGCGGTGGCGGGGTGGCGGTGGGCGGGGAGGAGTGGGGGTCCGCTCTGGTCACCGAACGAACATTCAAAATTTGAATTTCATATCTGAAATTGGTGCAGGTCACATGGTGTTAGCCAGTTCAAAAATGGACGGTATTACACGCGTGAATTTTTAT
Source organism: Micrasema minimum (assembly GCA_022494985.1). NCBI lineage: Eukaryota > Metazoa > Arthropoda > Insecta > Trichoptera > Brachycentridae > Micrasema > Micrasema minimum. The sequence goes on from JAGVSP010001528.1 coordinate 28,316, forward strand.
TCATATTTTAATCAATTTTTTTTTAAGAAATTAGAATTGAGTTTTTTGAAAAACTTTTTTAAGATTTTTTTCTCAGAATATCATGAATAATCACCCTCTGGAGTTTCGCGGTCTCATCGTGGGAAACGGGTGTATATGTAGCCTCAGTTAATGAATGGCTAGGATGTTGGACTCACGATTTACAACTTTGCGGAACCGGATTAGATCACAAAAATAAAATTATATGTATACACCTTTTAAATAAAAATGCAATTTTAGTTATCCGAAATAGTTTATTTTCCTCATTACACAAAATAATTTGAAGCGTGGCGTCTTGATGATGTCCCCTCCGGGATCCTTATCTCCAAGACTTCTTTGAAGGTTCTCAGGTGGATTTCAGTAACCCGATCTTCTAATCACGATTTATTACAAAGAGAAGTACAGTACAGTTTACAAGACAACTAACGACGTGCTCTATAGGAAAAAGCTAGAATCTGAATAAACAGCACTGTCGCAACCTTTCCGTCGCAGGCCGTTCACCCACACAACATATGTAATCTCAGCAATTATATTAAGTGGTGTAGACACATTAGGAATGCTACCAAAAGCTTCACACTAAATACCAACCAGAATAGTAATGGCATATTTTAAAAAATCTCAAGTGGCCTGCGTTCCAAGTGGGTAATATTGAAATTTTTCATAATCCATAATCATAGTCTTATCTTTCTGTGCGATACGATCAAATATGACAGAAGAAATAATGTATTTCCCTGAAGAACGTAAACAATAACAATTGTTATGTATTTTGCACAATGCAGGTGTAAACTGTGCGCCTCTCGATTTAAGCTTAGACTATGATGTTCTCTGCGTAATCTATACATGTCATGATGTCTGGGTGAAAGCACTAAAAATAAAGAATTGACGAGTCAAGGTCCCATACATGGTAGGTAATGCATTCCTTCTATAAGATATTCAAGTATTTTTTTACTGTCGGGTAAATTCCCTTGCAACTTCAGTTTGGATATTAAAAACAAAATTTGTACTGTGTAACTTCCATATTATAATTTCTAAGTCGCTAAGTCCCAGAAAAAAATTATGTAGAAAATTCGCAAAATAGGATGTACGAAATTTTAAAATTTATAAGGGCAAATTGGGTATTTTATTATTGTCTATTTGAATAGATTTAGGAGAAAAATATGAGCCGTTAAGTAGTAGGCGACGGAAAGCATTTTTTTTTCTTTGGACGAACCTAATTTGGACAATTGAAGAAGTAGGGAGGTTTTATTATGGACCAGGGATATTCCTAAAGTCTATTCACGTATTTTATTATTGTCTATTTGAATAGATTTAGGAGAAAAATATGAGCCGCTGGGTAGTAGGCGACAGAAAGCATTTTTTTTTTCTTTGGACAATTGAAGTAGGGAGAGGTTTTATTATGGACCAGGGATATTCCTAAAGTCTATTCACTGAGTCAAGGACACCGCTGTCTCCCTCTCTCCTCCATACCTCGTTGCATCGCCTCGGACTCGTATGGAGGAAAGAGGGAGACAGCGGTATTCTTGACTCAGTAAATACACTATAGTAGTGTTGGGGAAATATTGGTGGCGCATTTCTTGCAAAATGTTATTGCATGCTTGGACCTTTCAAACAAATCTAAAGAACAAAGCCATAGTTAACACATGGCAATTCAGCAAAATGTAGACATCTTTACGAATCTCCAAAGACTTTTTCTTATGCAAGCAACTTACATGAAAAATAAAAAACTACTTTTGACATTTCTCAGAAAAAACATTGCTATGTAGAAATTGGACTTCCAATGGAGTCTAAATAATTATATGAAATAGTATGAACAGCATAAGTTTAATGTTCTATAAAAAATTAAATCCAATGGAGAAATCCGTCAAACAGAAGTATTAAGAGTATTACAGTTTTAAAATATTTTGATGCATAATAAAAGTAAAACACCGTGTCGTTCATTGTGTTAATTGATATTCATAAGAAATAAAGGTCATTGCAATGTGTGGAAAGATTTTATTGTATTAAGTTAAAATAAAATGTGTAGTGTGTTTTGTTTACTGCTCTCGCAATCTCCTGACGGCAGATCGTACGGAGCTGGCCGCTACGGTGGCGTACACCCACGCTCCTCCCGCTACTACACGCTTGCAGCGCCTGCATGACCAGATGCCTACGCATGCACGCTTCATCGCTTCCTGTAACAAAAAGACACAACATCAAACCAAAATATAGGAAGCATAGGTTCTTGGAAGTTTAGTTTGGAAACGTTAGAAAATGCAATTTATAGATATTTATAGAAAAATCTTTGGGAGCAGACTACCGATGTTGTCACGACACATCTACAACTCATTACAAAAGTCATGACTGCACTGGAACCTTGCTTTTACTGCTCGAACTCTATTGACCAATAGAAGTGAAGTGATTATTATTTTACACACAAAAACTGCTGGAATGCTAACCTTCGTCATATAGACAAAAGTAAAATATTCCCATATGATTGTAGAACTATACGTGCTCACCTAATCTTAATGACCGGTGGAGAGAAGTATTTCTAGCATAGAGAAGCTCAGTTAGCCATTCCAGCAACCGTGCCTCGTCAGATCGAAAACAGCCAAAAGAAAAGAAAGATATCATGTGCCTTTTATCCTCCCACAAAGTGAAGCATAATCACAAGTTGCTGAACTAAGAGTGAGAAATCCTTGTGTGGAAATTATAAAGTTGAGGTGTGCCACAAATGCATTACTCCAATGGGATGGGATGTTTGTATGATAGTGTTACCGTCAAAAAAAAAATTTCAATGTTTTTTATTGTTATGTTCAATTTTATTGAGATAAGGCGATTATAAGTTGGAACGCAAATGAGTTGGTTTTTAATGAAAAGTTTACTATAAAAAATATGTGGTTTTAACTTCCCATGTTGATAAAATCATATTTTAGTTGACAAAACTGTTCTAGTAAAAAAAATAGTTTATATAACATAGTATTCTCAGTTCATTTTTGACCAATTAAAACTTTAGTGCAGTATGGTGTTCATGGTGCAATATGGTTACAGCTTATCTGATGTACTGTGCAGATTTTGAGTAGGTACACCAAATCACTACCTGCAGCATTGATGCTATGCAGTTAAGCATTAATTTAAAGGTTTCACTGTGAACGAAATTTCTTTTTCATCGATTATAATGGCCAACTACTTCCATAATTATATTTTTCAAACAAACTAAATGCAAATATTCAAAACTAAGTAGTTTTTAAAAATAAGAACATAATGGCACTAAAGCATTTTCACTGAACGAAACACTATATCTCAGGAGTAAATATTTAAACCTTTAGGTTTACACTTTAAATAGTTTAACTGGTAGAACTGAAGGTTTGGAAAATGAAAATACACGAAAATGCGTGACAACTGTAAGAAACTGGATATGCTATTTACACTACTAAAAGTTCTCCTTAAGTATTAGCACCTCTGTATCTCAAAAGATGTTTACAGAAATACTCAAAAACCGCATCTCAGAATACACCAAAACTATGACATTTAAAAACTGAGTAAAGTAGAACTGATCGAGTTTTGGGGTTATGTTGTGTTACCTTTCCACAGAAAGAGCAGGTATATTTGGCGTGTTGGGTAATTTCCATCTTCTTCACCATTTTACGGAGAGAGGCACCGTATCTGGTGCCATATTTTCCGGTGATTCCGACCTTCTTGGTACGTTTGGCCTGTAAAACAACAATACAAGCAATGTAAACTTCGATCACTGGGACTTTCAAATACCGACGATAATCACAATACTTTAACAAAAGATTAACGAAATATGCTAATCAATAAGTTAAAATTGAATTTTACACAAATTAAATGGCAGAATCAGGCGCGATTGCCAAGATTTTTACGAAAAACTATCCTCACCATTTTGACAGGCGATAGGAAAAGAACTTCGTCAGAAAAAGGAAGTAAGCACCATAGATTTTCGGAAGTACCAACTTAACATACAGGAATTATTTTATACTGATCTCTGATCTCTGATCAATCAAACCATGGCATGGGTATAAAATATATTAAAACAGGCCGCTCGGCTTGGTAGTGAACGAATACCACCGTTCTTTCATCAATGAAAACGAAGTAATTAGTATAAATTAATTAATTAATTAATTAAAGTAAAAAGCAGAATTTATCAATCAATTATTTTTTGATAATATTTTAACAAATTAATTTTACCAAAGCTTATGACAATAATTATACAATATTAACATTTGACATTATTATTCTATAACCAAAACTACTACTAGCTAATAAAATGTCAAAAGTAACTGCCCTCTCTCAGCAGTAAAAAATTACTGTACACTGAGCATAATGTACCAATGCAGTGTCATGTTATGCACTTTTGTGTGCCGAAGGACCTTTTTGGAATAACCTTCCCTCCGCAATCGAATTTTTTAATTTTTTTATCTGAACAAAATTATAAAGCGTCCGTTACTCTTAAAATAAAAAAATAACTTGTCTGAGCATAATACTAACATACAGTCAACCAAAAACCATCATATTTTGCTTGCATTATTTTGTTTTTGTTACAATTTATAAGAAGGGTTTTACTTTTTTTATTATTATAGTGATTCCTCCAAGGGTAATACATTCTTTTCGGTATTATTTGGCTTTAGTTCGAATTTATAGCGATACGAAACGCACCAATGATAATACACTTAAAAACTTTCGGTGAGAAGCTTGACAAGCGTGACGTTGTGGCAGATTGTCAGTTGTCAGCAATGAAATCAGAGATTTTTTAGTCTCTGGTTCTCTGACAGTTGTTCTCAACGCGATGTCTTTGGTTCTCAATCCGAAGAGCGATTCAGCGAGACAGGGCGACCAAGCCAGGAACAAACTTTTTGGTACAGTTAGTATTAATCACACACAGTAGATGGCAGTACAATATATATCACGTGGTACCCAGTCTACTCTATGCTTTTTTGTTTATGGTCTAATCAAAGGAATCCCGTATTTTTTCAGTGATCTGAGATGGATAAAGCGTTAAATACTCTTGCTGATACGTTACCGGATTTAGAACGGTTACTAGTAGCAGTTACCATTTAATGATATTTGAGAGCTGGTTTCTGGGTGTAACGAATTTGTAACGTCTAACCTAGGCTATCCCTTGTCGTCATGTCCGTCCCGTCAAAATACTTAATTCATTTTGGATATTGTATATTTTATCTCATGTAAAATATTTCATACTACTACTACCCTCCCTTATCCGCACCTAATGGTGCATAGGGCACTGCATTGGCACACCAAGTGCAGTGTATCTTGATCGTTTTATTACATGAAGGTAGGATGATCAGTCTTACGCTTCAGTACCAGTCCAAGGTATCACACATATTTCATACAATGGTCTATTATTATCTTTCACCCACTGCATGAAACATTTTACATGAATGAAGCAAATAATAAAATTATTAAATGAAAAAATTGTGAAGTTGTAAATTCAATTTTATTTTCGCAAACAAAACAAAGCAGAAGTAATATGAAATATAGTATATGCACTCAAGCGAGTGCGTAAATACCTAAAAATAGCTATAGTTATGGATCTTTTTTTTTAATATGGAAACTGTTCAATATTAATAAATTAAAAAAACAGAAATAAATAAACATTAATTAAATTATGGATACGGTCTTTTTTTCTATTTCAGGGGTACTAAAGAAATCTGTCACAATCTGCCACTGAAAATTTTTGCAAATGCAAGTCGTTCTAGTGGCTAAACAATTTTATAACTAACTTATAATGTTATATCACAATAATAAAATTAAAATACATACTTAATAAAAAATATATACTACCCTATGAAATTAACTATAATACATAACGATAGTAAAGATTTGAAGAAAAAATACATGTTATTCAATAAAAGTTATATACTACCTATCGTTTTACTCTTTTGTCGTGAAATGACTTACATAATTGTTGGAAGCTATCATTTCTTAAGTACAGGTTTTCTTTGCCATTTAAAATATTATTGCACTTATTCAAATAATTATAAAATATCAAATTAACTAAGCATTCCAACAAAATGTGTGTGTTGTTTTCGCTGGGAAACGTAAATAGTTTTTGAGTTATATTAGTTTCTCGGCACAATTTAACACAACAAGTGCGACTAAGACGTGGCAGTGACATGATGATAGTAAATCACAAAAACAAACACACTGAAAACTCAAACGGCGTTCAAAAAAATAGCGTTGGTATGCGAATCGAGTCAGAAGGGAAATGACGCCATGACACATAAATCTCAAGCGGCCGTAAGACATGGGCGCCCTTGCCATCTCTGGTGGTGGGGGTAGATTTAAGAAGATTACTTCCGATAAGTATCAGTGTGATAAAAAGAGATGGCTAGATGGGTTGAAAGCCAGCGCTGGCGAGTGGCTTCTAAGTGTAAATCACGAAAAAATACGGGATTTTCCCATGATTAGACCCGTAAACAACTAGAATGTGAAAAATAGCACAGATTTAAGTGGAGAACGCTAACATGAATCCTCATCATATTTATTTATTAACAGGAAAAAACCAACATTTAAAAATTACATTAAAAAAATATCAAATAAGCTTAATTAACCAATTAAAGGTTTTCATAAATATAATAAATAAAGGTAAAAGAATAATATTATCAACACAAAATTTATAGATATTTAAATAAACATAATAGTGAGTTAAATCTGTGAGTTTAATGTGTTTTCAGCAAAACAAACAAAGCAATCGCCGCACATCAACATGTTTTTTATCAAATAAATCTATGTTCAATGATTTTGAATTTTTATGGAAGTTATTGGAATAATATATCGACATAAATATGAATTTTGTCTGTAATTTGAATGCACAAGAGGAGTAAAGAAAAGAGGGTTGTGTCTAAGAGTTTTTCGAGGAATATTGATGGGAAATTTAGAAAGTAGTTCGGGACAGTCGATTGATCCAGAGGCTATTTTTGACAAGAATCGGCTATTTTACGATGCTTTGGTGATGATTTTTTTTTTGCATAATTGAGGATATTGATCAGTTTTAAGCGATGACACATGTACCCGATAAACGTCTTTTGTATATTTTCAATAATATATTAATATTGTACACGGAATTCCATACATAAGTGTTAGATGAAAGATGAAATTAGGCATCAAGGGTGCTATTATTTGATAACGTCGCTGCCTATTATGGAACGGCCGATAAATAACGGTATTCTATGATAACGGTGGAGCTTGATAACCACGATAGTAAACGTTAGGTTAAAAGTCCATCCCTATGACATTTGTAGTTATAAGTTGTGCGTAAGTATATAATCTGTGGTTGTGCGTAATTTTCATCCGACTGCAAAAACAAAGGTAGAAATGTAGATAATTGTTTGGATACATTACTGACTTTACTTTTCCTATCTTTATTGAGTCTTGTGGTATTGATTTCGCGATCGGTTGGGCTGACAGTGGCTGGCAGTTATTAAAACGTTCGGTGCTCAAAGTGGTTGCAATTTATTTTAAAGTGGTCAATAATGACAATCCATTTGCGATAACAATGACAAAATAACAATTCTGTTAATATTTGCTACGATATAATAAGTGGGGGATTGTTCAGTTTTAGATTTCAGTGAAGTTAAACGCAATTTTCGTGTGTAGTATGTATAGGTTAGTTTGTGACATTTACAAAGATCCATCAGTTGTGTATCCATATTATATTTTAAAATGACATTAGACTTAAAAATATTATATATACAATCAATTCATTAGAGCATGACAATTGTTATTTACAAATATTTTATATTGCGAACATCTATATTTTTTTTTTTTACAATACAAATAAAGTACAGTACAATTTTACTATTCTTTCAATCAATAAATTTGCCTTAATCCTTTATTATTTCTCTCATGTAAAATGTTTCATACAGTGGTTGAAAGATAAGATACAACTTGTATCTTATTTTACGACCATTTTATGAAATATTTTACATGAGAAAATATGGAATATCGAAAAATATATATATATATATATTTGAAATTCCCGCCGTTAATTTTTCGCTATAGTAAACACTCACACACAAGAGATGGCGCTCGGAAATTTTAATTTATGTGGTTCAAATTTTGATCAACTTGTTTGTATGGCGGCTTGCGTTCTTTAATTAGTGTATTCTATGGAGCGATTTCCTCTGTGCAATTTGATATTACGCGACCTCAAGACGTGTAGAAGGTCGATCGGGGGATATTTTGATTCGATTTAGGGTCGTTTGGTAGTTTATTTTATAACTTATTTAAATTAGTTTATAAGAGATGCTTCGAACGATCGCTGTGCGAAACGAGGTGCTGCGAAGTGGACTGAGAAGGGCTATTAGAGGGAATATAATAAGATGCATAAATACAGAATGTATGCGGCGGGCTAATACTCACAGGTGTGATAATTTTAATTTATCATTATGGAAACTCATTTTTGACATAGTAACCTGTCAAAGCCGAACCTTATGCACAATTTCAATATCTGCTAAATTTTATCAAGATTTACTTTATCAATTTAGCAACATTGCATAACAGTTTGGCTGTCAATTATTTTCGATATATTTACCATTTACATAATTTTGATTGACACAGTCCTCGTTTTCTTTTTATTTTTCTTTATGACATAAGTGCATCAAAGTGTCTTTACCTACGGCAAATAATATTTTTTGAAAATGATAAATTAAATTGGTCAGTTCCCCCTGTAATAAATTGTGATGTGTCGTTTATAATATTATTATATTTCTGTCACTCAACTCAATTGACCTTGACTCAATAATATTCGTGTATCTATTGCTTTATTACTGTCCCCTTAAAATTAAAAGAATGTACAAAGAACATAGATGAAACGTTTGTAGAGAGAAATATCTAGTGCACTGCTGCTGCAGAAATAATATCAAATTGGTCGCCAAATAAATACTCTTAGTTTATTATATTTTCTAAATAAATGTCCAGACAAATATGTTTTGAATAAAAATCACAACAAGTGCATCAAGATAAAGTAGCGGGCACTATGCCAAAAATAACAAAAAGCTAACTTTGTCACGAATTATTGCAATCTATTTTACTAAAGTAAGTCAGGAAAGATTTTATAGTTGATTTACTAAAGTAGGTTTATTTTAATTACTTTCACCTCTCAATTTAAGCATCGAATCTTATGTTCTCTACCTTATCTATGCAGGATGTCGGTTCACTAAAATAATGAATTACTTTCGATGAACCAGAGTTGTAATTTTATTTTATTTGTAATTTGCCTCTGGTTTCTATCAAAGTTATCGTAACATTTTACACATCAGTGCAAATTGTAATCTTGTAAAGGTCAGTGGGAATTAATACATAACTTAATATAAATTGTTTTCCATTAATATTCAATGTAGTTTCTGATAAGAATCTAGATGGATCACAAAACATAAGACGCACATTGTAAATAATAAACCAGGTTTTATATAATAAACTGCAAAATTTTACCTGCTTCCAATTTATTCTTTTAAATTTCTCTTTTAATCTTTTTAATGCTTAAACCTACATTTTAAGGCTTATTTTTTGTTAACACAGGTAGTACTAATTTTTCCCGTATTATTTTTATTAAAATCTAATGATTTCAGTAACATTACTCAATACAAAATACGAAAGAAACGTTGAATCTATTCTGAATCAACTAATGAATTATTTATTCTTGTTTTTTTCAATGATAAATCAATTCGAATTTAAGTGATTGCATTTTGATTCTTTCATATAATTTTTATATCCTGTTGTAAAAAATATCTCGCTGTCCTAGGTGACCTTTTATGTGAAATTGAGACTGACAAAGCTACCATGGGCTTCGAGACACCATCGGAAGGATATTTAGCCAAAATCATAATACCTGCTGGGACGAAGGGTGTTCCCATTGGCAAGTTGATGTGTATCATTGTTGAGGATCAAGCCAGTGTTGCCGCATTTAAAGACTATGTGGATGATGGTGGTAAGAACTCAATTTTTTTGTTATACTTTTATTAAAACTAATTTCGTCACCTTGGTGGTCAAGAGAGCTAAGCCACACATGTATTGTTTTGAGGAAATGAACAATGGAGTTTTAAGAAACATCAAAATTGTATGGAGAATCGCTTGCCTTTTTCACACTTTAGCAACATTCAGTATTCTAACAATGTAATATCACTTAGCTCTCTTCATTTCTATAAAGTATTAACAAAGCGTAAAAATATCATTTTTTGAAAAATGCGAGTTGGCTCTTTTGACCACCAAGGCGACGATTTGTCCGAGGCTAAAGCATCTTGTTTTAGGTTCTAGGGTTCGCATATAAGGTGATTATCATTATTGTTAGCGAGCCCCTCGTTACATTATTGGTAGCCCACCACTGATTATAGCCATTTAAGATAAAAATTTATAGAAAAATTTGAACCAAGAAAAATAACCAAAAATGACAACTGACAGTATCAATTTATTTTTCCTGATCACTTATGGTTCACAGGCGGCAAGCGAATACAGCAACGTAGAGAACAATCTAATGTATTTACACTGGATTGTGCGCTGCGTTGCTGTATTCGCTCGCTGCTGACGAACGTGGCCTTCCCGTTAGCCTCGTGCATTACATTTAAACCAATTTGTATATTGAAAAAAAAAACAGCAGAATACTTTTTATTCTAATAATTTCCAGCCCAAGGTCCTGGGTCCGCCGCCCCTCCTGCCCCCGCTGCGGCCCCGCCTCCGGCCGCCGCCCCGACACCCGCCCCGGTGGCGGCGCCCGCAGCAGCTATGCCTCATGCAGCAGCCCCGCCCGCCGCGGCCCCCGGATCCCGACTATTCGTCAGCCCTATGGCCAGAAGGCTGGCGGAGGCGCAGAATCTCAGGTTGCAAGGTTAGGATTCATCTCTCTCTATCCTCAATCTCTATCCTCATGACTGAGGATGGTGATCACGTCTGATTCTAGGCATGGTTTGTCTGTGGACGGTCTGACTGGAGGTGTTAAAACTTAAAGCGAATTTGATCGGTAGTGCCAATACAGCAAAAACAAGATGACTTGGAATAAAACCAAATTGTTTTCACGATCATTATTGAAAATTTAGTTTGTTCTAGTTTTGGTAACAAATGTGTGTGTTTTGGTAACAATAAGTAAATATTGTTTCTAAAAATACACTAATGAAAATATAATTGACTAAATAAAACACTTGTTTATTACATTAACCTTGTATTTATGTGCATTACGAAAGCAGGCACGAGTGGCATAAATGTATAATATGTACTGTATTGGCAAGGTTTGAACCCCGGTTTGCAGGAATTTAAGCTTCTAGGTTTTGTATTAGGGCTTTAATTTCATAAATTTAGAAAAGCTTCTAAATATGCTGGGCACTATATTATGGAAGCTATCTATTCAATATATTACATAAATACTTTCTCTACCAACATACCAATAGTTTTTGTTTTAACTCTTTGCAGCCCGGTTAGCGAGAGAAGGAATCACAATGGGTGAGTGGAATCATTTTATGTTCTGAATAATATGGCAAGTTACAAAGCACGGCAACAAGTGACACGGGAAATATTTATGCTCGGTAATTTAGCATTTCTTTAACTTCCTCAGTAGAGAACTTGATCAGAACCAATCTGTGTTATTTGTCCTTGCATGATGCTTGTAACTTGCTAAATTCCAGCATAAGTGATTCCTCGTCATTCTATATTTAATACAACTTTTTTGTTATTTTTCAAATTTAAGTTTGAAGTTTTGTTTTTATATTTTATCTTTGTTTCACTATTGTTTTTTTTTTAAAGTACTAATGAGCAACACATTGAATCGTATTTTGTCTATTCCAGGAAAAAGCTCACATAGTAACAGATTTTAGTAATTTAGTCGGTAGGATTTTATATAATACACATTGTATTATAAAACTTTTACAAAATAATATTCAATCGTCATATATCACATAAAGACTGAATATTGTCCACAGTATTGTTTTTTTTTCCTTGGCTTGTAAAAAATAAATCTGAAATTAACAAAATAGAATTTGATGTGTTGATAAATGTAAAAATATTTTTAAAACTTGCTGTTAAAAGTCTCTAAACAAGTTTTTGACCCCGTGCGACGACTCATGTTACAAAAAATGCGCGACACATGGAGGGTTAAGGTTGTAAAAAAATTATGGCAGCAATTTATTTTACATTCTTCTAGGTCCCGGCAGTGGAATCTACGGTTCCATCACCAGCAGCGACCTGGGCGGGGCACAGGCCGGCGCCCCCGCGGGGGCTTCCATGCCGGCGCCCCCTCCCCCGCCCCCCGGGGCGCGCTACCAGGACATCCCCCTCTCCAACATGAGAACCGTGATCGCCAAGCGCCTGCTGCAGTCCAAGACTTCCATCCCCCACTACCAGCTCTCCGTTGACATCAACGTTGACAAGATCACCAAGCTGCGTGCCCAGTTTAACAAGATGCTGGAAAAGGAGGGAATCAAGCTATCGGTGAATGACTTCATTGTGAAGGCAACAGCCCTCGCGTGTAAGAAGGTCCCGGCTGCTAACTCCGCATGGATGGATACATTTATAAGACAGTGAGTTATATGTTTATTTGATTTGGTTTGTTTGTTGATTTTTTATAATCACCTCAACAGGCCACATGTCTTAAATTTTTCCCACTCCTTGATTAAACTCCACTTGAAAATTTTCGGCATGCAATTTGCTTTCCTCATTTGCAAATCTAAATCATGTAAAAAAAATAGTATAGCTTAATATATGGGTCGCCTAACTTCAAATCCATATGGATCTGGCGGTGTTTGAAGTTAGGCGACACATATGTTCTTTATTTTATTTATAACAGCATTGTTTTGGTATTGATATTAATATTTGTTTTGTAAAAGCCCCCTGGGCGTAAATAAATAAATAGCTGATAGGGAGTCCACCAGGACTCTAAAACAGCTGCGAGTGGAAGGTGGGCCCTTTCCCTTCAGGCCAGGAAGCCCAAAAACAGAGGGTTACATCGTTACAGACACCTATTAGCAGTAAAAGCCCCACCCTTTCCCTAGACTGTTTTAAAGACTTTTGAGTTTTAGTAGTTAGTTACAACCACCACCCGCCCAACCGCAGCCTCCCTCCCGCCCCCATTACCCTCTATTTTTTAAATTTATGTACATTGAAAATTAAAGATGTTAGCAAAAATATTTATTAAGAAGATATCAATCAACTGATTTCTTTTTTGTGTTGCCAATAGTATATTAAAACTTTATGATGGTGGAGGAAAAATTCCTTATTTTTACAAAAAGTTTATTCAAAACATTAATTTTATAAAATGAAAATTTTTTCGGGCAGGTTGCTCCCCCAAAGTGCGTAAAGCTTAATATTTATATCACGTTTCAATGGTTGTTACAAAATACTATTTTGATCAGTCGATGTAGTGACCTTGAAATCTATTCTAAATTAATTGATCTTTAAATCATTCTCAATTGACAGATACATACACACTGCTATCAAACTAAATGTAATCTCCTATATTTTCATTATCTCATGAAATTGAGTTGTAGTCATATTATACAAAAATAAAAACCAAAGTGACTCATTTGGTGCTCTAATACCACCTGCGTATAATAGGCTAGTTCTACTTCTAAGTTCCCGAACCTTTCTAAAATATATATTTAATTTTCAGGTTTGATACAGTGGACATTTCAATAGCAGTTTCAACAGACAAAGGTCTCATAACACCGATAGTATTTGGCGCTGAGACTCGCGGACTATCAAACATATCCAGCACCGTGAAAAGCTTGGCCCTCAAGGCTCGAGATGGCAAACTGCAGCCCGCGGAGTTCCAGGGTGGCACCATCAGTATTTCCAACCTTGGAATGTTTGGTAAGTTGGCTTGATTATGTTTGAAAGTAAGACTGATCATCTCGTCTTCGTGTAATGGATTATCAAAAAAATACATTGCAATAATAGGTGTTTTGTGCACTATTAGATGCATATAAGGGAGAGGAAAATTTATGTAAATGACGGGGGGAAAAAAAAAAAAA
>JAGVSP010001529.1:0-40862 GCA_022494985.1 Micrasema minimum
AGTTTACAGGACAAATTTCAATATTAAGAACTTTAAATATTTAAAAAATCAATTAGTATCGACGACAGAAGTTTTACGGTGACTTTGAGACCAGTTTTTAGATGGCTAATGTGTAGATGCATTTTACAGGGTTAATTTTTAGTCAATTAACAAAAAAAGCCCTGAATTCAGTATCGTTAATAAAACCCATTTCAATAAAAAAAAACATGTACTTTTTATTTTTACGATTTATTATTTTTATTCCTAATAATTTTTACAAATTACGCACACCCTACTCACAGCTGGTCATCAAGTCTTCTACTGTTTCTGTGGAATCATTTGGGAGCACTTTTCTTTTTTTTTAATTTGAGAAAGTACATGTTTTTTTATTGAAATGGGTTCTATTAACGATACTGAATTCAGGGTTTTTTTTTGTTAACTGACTAAAAATTAACCCTGCATATTTTTTTATTGGCGCTTTCCGCTCGACACTACCGGTGCCAAATGTCGGCTAAATCTATTCGACGAACGGTCTCGTTTCTCGAAATTTATCCGATTTTAAGACCACGTTAAATATTTTAAATATTAAATACAGAATGTGATAAAGTCATTATAAATGACTTGTAGACAAACAGCTGTTGAATGCACCCAGATATTACCCATCCAAGTGGGCCGAAAGTTCTTATAATATATATTTCTAAAAATATTTCATACGGGAAGATTAGGCTTTACCAAAATCATATTAAAAAGATATGGCTTAAAACTGACCCTAAAGACAAGGTGAATATTAACAGTCACAAATTGGAGTTTATAACAGGCGCGCTAAATCCGAGGTCGGATCTGCGATACAAAGTCGCCTCTTCGTAAGGCGGCCAGGTGAAGTTTCGCGAGCGTTTGTTTCTCTCGCTGCTGTAGATGAGAGTTCTGCACGTCGGGTCGAGGTCGCAGATGTCCGTGCACGACGCACTCTTCGCCGAGTAGTATTCGCTGTCCAGAGTGATGCGAGACAGGTCGGCGGACAGCTTGCGACTCTCGAGCGACACGGACGCGAAACTCTCGCAAGAAATGTTCTGGTGCATCAGAGTCGAGGAAATGTTACGCAGCATATCGCAATAGTCGTTGCGTTCCATCAGACTCTCGTTGGATTCGTCCGAGTTTAGAAACTCCGGCGTGAGTAGATTTTGATGTAAAACCGTCGAAGAAGTGTTTTGGAGCATCGTGGAATTGTCGAAGTTGACGTCGTTGACGCAGTCGGACAGATCGCGATAGAAGAACTCCTTTTTGTTGCAAATGGATTTCCGACACTTGGGTGCGAAAAATTTCGAGCGTTGCGTTGTGGTTTCGTTGAAGTCCACCGTCAGAAAGCTCGGCATCTTTTCAGCGAGCGACATTCGCGGCTCGCGGAGTTGGGTCAGCGGCGAACGATTCGACGCCATCTCGTCAAATGTCAGCCAGTACTTGAGGCCGCCATTGTGGCATTCCTGCGTCATCGGGCTGACTGATACGTCGGCATCAAAGGGGCTATGACCCGAAGCCCTGGCGAAGGAGTGACGTTGTTTATCAGCGGATGGAGGACAGGATTTACCAGTTGACGGACAGACGGTATCAACTGACGATGTTGCTGTGACGACGTCATCGCATTTCATCGTCGATTTAACATGTAATTCGTTAATATCGGCACCGTCAAATTCTATAAACGCTTCGTTCAAGGCACTAGACTCTGAAAATGAAATGTCTTCGAATTCTTCAACATAGACTGAAGCCAGGACATTTGGGGTCTCTGAATCCGACAGGATATTTAGTTTAGAATTTTTCTCATCACAATTCTCTGCTGCATCATTGCTACGTTTGTTTTTACTTTTTTTACCTTTGCCTTTCTTGGTAACATTAACCTTTTCAATAAGATCATTATTAAAACTGCCGTATTTTTCAAAATTGCTTTTATTTCCATTCTTTGCTTTGCCTTTAGATTTTTTGTTATTAGTGTTTTTAACTTCATCTATTTTGGATGTATCTTCTGTAGTCAGAATATTATCAAAATCATTTGTTTTCTTAACATTAGAAGTAGACACAGCATCTATTTCACAATTCTGGTTTCGCCTATTTTTAATATCTTTATTTCTCTTGTTCTTGCTTCGCTTAGCTTTGCTAATAGATTCCGAGTTGCACAAGAGCCCCGGATCAAAATCGTCAATTAGACTCAGAGACACGCGAGTCGACTCGCCGACAATGTCGCCGGCTTGCTCGAGCAGCTGCTGCGACTCGGCGACGAAGCCGACGGTGCTGTCGACCAGACCCGACAGCTTGTCGACAAACTTACTCGACTCCTCGTAAAAGTGTTCGATCTTCAGGTGCGTGTCGAGATTCGCAGACACCCGGGCGTCTTTTGACGATGCGATTTCCGCCGCGTCAGCCTGGGAAACCATTTCGGCCGTCTCGTAGACAAAGTCGCAAATCTTCGAGACCATCTCGCCCGACTTGACGATGAGATCGCTCGAGTCCTCCATCAGATTGCTGACCTGGTTCGCGAGGTCCAGACGACCCACGACGGACTTGTGGCTAGCGTCGGACTCGTCGTTTTCCGCGGCGAAACGAGACAAGTTCTCGATGACTTCTGATATCAACTCGAGGCACTCGAATTCAACTGTTGTATCGAATGAATCTAATATCCGTAAGACTTCCGATAGCCCCGATAGTTTACTGATGACGATTGATTTGTCTGTGAAGCGATCTCCTAGCACGGTGTCGATGATGCGATTGGCAAGTGCCGTAGTTTCGTGTTTCGTCGCATTGTTTGCGCCTTGCTTGGACGCGGTTGCGAGTTTATCACTAACCATGCTCAGCAGTTCGCTTCGTAACTCTTTAGGCAGTAAACAAGCGTTGTCTTTAGACGCGACTGCATCTACGTTGATCTGAAAGGTCCTAAAAGCCCTGGCCAGTATGTCGTTAGTAACGCTGATGGCTAATTTGCCCGCTGTCAAGTCAATAGACCTGACATCCTCTTGTAAGATAGTTTCATTGGGTAAAAAGCAATCTACGACCATATCACAATCTGGCTCTACATCGATATTTCCACTCGTACACTCTTGTCTGGCACAATCTCCTTTACAATCCTTGCCTGAATTGGCAACGTCTGACACGTTATCTTCCATTTGGCTGACGTTCTTGCAACTAAAATCATCCGCGGCCTCATCGTCGTAACTGATATCTTTGGCGTAAATTGGAATGTCATCTTTTGTGAAGCTGACTTCCGTTACGACGTCATCATCACAAAACGCAGTGGCGATATCAATATTTTTGCTGTTGGCAGCAATTTTGACAACACTGTCATCTTCAAAACCGATTTTGATATCATCATCAATAATTACATCTCGATCGTCAATGATAGCTTTTTCAGCATCATCTATGACCATTTTAGCACTATCCACAACCATCTTAGCATCGATTACGGCTGTTTTTGAATCATCGACTACTATATTAGCATAATTTAAAGCTATTTTAGCATCGTTCACAAGCATTTTAGCATCATTTATGACTGTTTTAGCGTTGGTCACAATCATTTTAGCATCGTCTACGACTACTTTGGCATACTTCGCGGTCATTTCAGCGTCGCTTATGACCGTATTAGTACCATCTGCAACCGTTTTAGCATTATTCACGACTATTTTAGTATCATCAACGTCGATATCTTCATTTTCACAGGCAGATTCGGAAATCTCAGGACATATGTTCAGTTCGGATAGAACATCACTCGCCGGCGACACAAAATGCAAGGCGGAATAGCTGACACAGCCAGACTTGAGAACCAAATCGTCAGAGTCTGTTTCAAACTGATCGCTGTTAGAAAATTTCACTTTATCGGATAACTCGCCGACACTTTCTTTAGTTAGATCGCGTACGGAGCTTAAGCCCGATTCGTCATAGTTGGATTTGCTTTCTTCGTAGATGGTTTCGAGCGAGCTCCTCTTGGAAAAGACGTTTCGTTTGGACGGCGACAGCTGCACGTCGATCCAGGGCTGTATCCCTTTTTGTTCGTGCGCGTCTTCCGTGTATAGAGACATCGGGAGCGAATAGTTTCGTATGTCTTTCGAGATCAGGTCTCGCACGGGGCTCTCGTACTCGGAGCCCGACGAGTGATCAGAGTCCACCTCGTCGCTGAAGTTGACGTACTCGCCGTCGAGCATCTCCATCGAGTCGCCGTCCGAGCAACTGTCGTCGAAATTCAAAAATCCGACCGTTTTGCTGTCGTAATTGATAACCATGACGCCTTCCGGATCGATTGTGTTGTTCTCCAGAACGTCTACTGATAAACGAACCTCTGAATTCTTTCCTTCGTCATTTAACGATATATCGTTTTCTGCCTTATCTGACGCTCCTAGTAAATTTGCTCCTTTATCTACGGCTTCTAAATTAGTTTCATTATCTTTGAACGACTCCTCGGTAGTTTCTAAAATGTGAACATCAGCATTTTCTACGGTCGGCAAGACGTTTTTAAAATTACATTGTCGGGAAATTGAAAGCACAAATCTTCCATTTCCTTGACGGTGGATTTCGGGGAGTCGAACAAAGAGTATTGATCGGATAGCGGGGAGTTCGGTTCCCTCGCATACTCGAATCTAAACGGGTTTTCCGTGAACCCTTGAAGGCTCGCGGATCTCTTGGCGATGTTTCTTTTCCATTGGCTTCCGTTCACGCTCAGGGACCGTTGGATAGAAAACTCGTAAAGGTTGCGTTTCGGAATGTGGAAGTGCAGCGGTTCCGAATAGTTCAAATACGTGTTCAGAAACCCGGCGTGCGAGTTGGTGCGATAGAACTCGAAAGGCCGCGACGATTTGTGGGCGAAGTTTCGCAAATCCGGCGGGTCGAGGATTGCGAAATCTCCCGGGAATGGATTAGTGATCTGGACGTGCGAGCTCGTCCTAAAGAAGCCCGGAACGCTGAATGTATCGTCTAGTTTCCGTATGTTCGGAAGCGTGTGGTACGAAGGACCATTCGGATTGCGGTTGTCAATCAGTTCGGGGACTTTGGCGTCGAATTCGGAGAAACGCGCGTCGTATTCATCGTAGAGCTGCGAGTTTAGATTGATTTTACATCGCGCGATGTCTTTTGGGTCAGTTTTCACACTAGGGTTAATTGAATCTTGGGTTTCGGCAGATCTTGGTTGGATTTCTATTTGTTTTTCGGCTCGGGACGGGTTTAAGGTTTTCGCCACCTTTCTAGAAGTTTCTGGAAGAACATACAAAGCTCAAGCCGGGGGTTAAAAGAAAATGGATTCAGCGGAAATAAAGCGTGTTAGACTACAAGGCAAGAGGCTTAACTGAATTCAGAGGGCCCACAATGGCAAAATTCACAATATTGGCAGTACCACGGGCCCTCTGGGTACAGTTGAACCGAGAGTATATATATGTTTTTGATGCGGCAATATACTAAGCGAAGCAGCAATTAATACACAAAATATAATATTTCTAACCATTTCTTACACAAAATGGATCTTAAAAACAATCATTATACTTTATTATGTATTTTTACGGTAGTTAGTAATGATTTTGATACTCTATGATAATAAAAATACTGTCATAATTTACATGTAAGACGTTACTTAGTAAACCTATCGAGAATATTATAAGATATATCTCGGAGCATGACATATTATATGTCAAATTTCGAGGTGAGTTGGAGCAGTAGGCGAGTATGGCAAACTGGGCAAGACAAATAACGGGCGGGGAAGCAGACAGAATAAGACGAATACAGCAGAATCTTGGAGCAAAAGGAGACGTATATGTGGTGATTTCGGCACACGGACTCGGACAAATGTGGCTAAATAAGACGTGGCTACATCTTACCACGGTTTTTACAAGCATGTACAAAAATAATCTAGTAAAAATGTTCTTGTTTCTTTTGTGAATGTTCTGTCAATATACAACTAACTAACCATCACGCCATTTCCCCGTAGGGGTAGGCAGAAAGGATAGAACGCCACACCACTCTGTCCTGGCATACTTCTCTTGCTTCATCGTCCATTCGCTCTACATGACCGAACCAACGTAAGACCTTTCTTAATTTTGTGGATGATGCTTATCTCAGCCTTGCACTCTGCTCTAATTTGGACATTTGTACACCTATCATACATAGTCTTACCACACACAGATCGCATTTCAACAGCATTCAGTCTACTTTCATCCTTCTTTTTCCAACACCACGCTTCACTACCATACATAAGGGTTGGTACCAGAACTCCATTATCAACTGCCAATTTAGCCTCTTGTGATAAGCACTTATTAGATACGACTGACTTTAAGGCACCATTAACTCTGTTACCGGCACTAACCCTCCTTTCAATGTCCTTGTCCATATTTCCATCCCTAGTGAACATGCTTCCCAGATATACAAATTCTTCCACCTGTTTCAAGCTATCGCCATTTACTACAGTCATATTCACATTTCTTTCAAAAACCATCACATTCGACTTTTCCACATTCATTAACAGGTCACTCTCCTTGCACACAACGTAAACCTTTGTAACCAAGGACTGCAATTCTTCTTCGCTCTCAGCAAGAAGCACTGCGTCATCGGCGTACAAAAGGCAACTAACAATCATACCACTCATTCTCGCTCCCACGCCCATATTTTTCAACTCCTTCATACATTTATCCATGTATACAGGGTGACTGGTAATTCAACCTATTCCTTGAAAGGGGTTATACTAGAGCTAATTTGCAACAATTTACGACCAGCCATCCAGGGGTCGAAACTCGCTGGTTTCCTAGTTATTCGAGTTTTTAGTTTTTATTGAAAAAAATCCGCCTTGCAGCATTAAACTCGTGATTGTTCCGACATTTAATAATAAAAAATCTTTTCAGTGGTTTTTACGCCAAGTGTCATACTTTTTTTTTGAGTAATTCTCTTTGATCGAGACGACTTGGGGGAAATAAAGTTAAAAATTCTGATTTCATTGCCTTTTATTCCTAAACTCTACAAATTTTGGACACAAATTTTAGTTTAATGTAATCTTTTGTTCATAGGCTATCCAAAAAGTGTCTTATTACCATCCAAATGTACGTATTTTTGTCACAATCACGAGTTTAATGCTGCAAGGCGGATTTTTTTTTTTCAAAATAAAAACTAAAGTTTAATGCTGCAAGGCGGATTTTTTTCAATAAAAACTAAAAACTCGAATAACTAGGAAACCAGCGAGTTTCGACCCCTGGATGACTGGTCGTAAATTGTTGCAAATTAGCTCTAGTATAACCCCTTTCAAGGAATAGGTCGGAATTACCAGTCACCCTGTATGTCAAACAACTATGACGATGTAAACTTATGTAAATAAAAAATCTGTCTCATTACTTTTCTGCCACACCTCGTATACAAAAATAACCTAATAAATATGTTTTTGCTTCTTATGTGAATGTTCTGTCAATATACAGAACAAATAAATACATTAAAAAAATGGTTTTGTGAGGCCTGGCTAGGGGCGGAGATATGCATTAGGTTAGGTTAGGACCGATACGGACATAGCGATTGGCTAGCCAACGGAAGCAGTCGGACAGACATTTTGCCGCTAGCATATTCAACAGACGGGGAAAGCCGTCGGGACAGACGTGGCGGATTGCCGAACACATTTCCGTCTCTCGACCTTTGATAAATACGTGCTGCTGCTGCGGCACCGTGTACTGGCGCACGACGAGCGTCCGGTCGGCGAGCACGCCCGGCGCGGGGGCGGAGCGCGCGGAGAGCGTGACCCCCTCCACGCGGCTGTCGAACACCTCGTCGTCCGAGAACGGCGCCTCGGACTCGGCGGCGTACTCGTTCACAACTATTAATGTTAATATCGCCTGCTTGATTCTCGAGTACACACGAGCACTGCGATAATAACCCAAGTACCCACAGTGGATTTTTAAAAATTATTTTGAAAATTTTCAGTTGCTTTTGCGAAAAATCACAGAATAAGAGGCGAGATCACAGCTCGTCTTGCAGCTACAAAGAGCACGGACGGTTGGAATTCAAGATCTATTCAAATTTTATATGAGAAAATGAAATTATTATGCTTTTTTACTTTTACACAAACCAAATAAGTAAGTTGTTAGAACACTGTGAATCTAAGTTAACGGTTATACTAGGAAATGTGCAGCGCTAGAACCATGTTAATGTAAGGTTTTCAGATGACATGTTACTGTTAGTAATGGGATGATGAGATAGTTAATTCAATACACATCTCAACAGAGACGGAGGAAACGGATTATCTAGGCGTTTACAGGGCCCGCGACCTGTCATCGCCCATTCCAGATAATGTTTTTCTGGGTTATAATGCCGTTATCTGGCGTTTCGGAGCGCGTTGCAGTGTCTGTCTTCAGGACTGATCGTTCCCCGTTCCGTCGCTGTTGAGACGACGATAATGATTGATGGAAACCCGCCGCCGTAGGTGATAATTGATTAATTCTTGTTGATAATTTATTCCCCTCCTTTCCTTTCCCTTGACCATGGTGCATAGGGCACTCCATTGACACACCAAACGCAGTACTATACTTAATGACAATTTATAAAGCGCTGTTTCTGCGAACGGCCGACTTCTGAGTGCAGAGAATAGGTGTCTTAGAAGAATATTAATAAATAAAACACCTTTTTAGTTAGACCACTAATTTGTAAAGCCTCTTGCCAGTCTGACGATGCTAGCGATAGCGAAACCAGGTTACTGAAATAAACTATATAAGTGGTCTAACTAAAAAGGTGTTTTATTTATTAAAATGCAATTCCACCAAGAAATGTCAGTAGATAATCTCAACAAATTAGAAGAGTGTTAGGTGTGCGGTGGTCTGACTGTGTAAGGAACACAGAGGCGAGCAACCCAACCCGCGGTATCTACTGTCATCCGGCGAGGGCGTTTCCCCATATACTAGAGAACCGCCACCACGCTCGCCTATCTTACAAGGCGTCAGGTTCTCGGCGTCCACTGTCGACAGTTCAGGAGGCAGTTTGTGGAATCCATACGTATCCATGGATATGTTTTGATGATGGCGATGCCTTACGATGTAAGACTGGTCATCTTGCCGCCACGTAGCAAACGATCAAGACTCACTACAGCACTCGGTGTACGGATGCAGTGTCCTATGCGCCACGTCCTTTTATACACTTTTTTTTCTTATGTTCTTTTGTATTGCTTTGAGCTTTTACGGCATATTTTGTGGACTGTATTAATTTGTATTCTTGTTTTGTATGTTTGCATTAATAAAGAAAAGATAATTTCGATATGGAGACACTGAGGGATCGTGAGGGTGGCGGCATCATGATTTTCTTTTGACTTGATCGATGCTGTCGCCCTCTTGACTTAACTTCACTTGGAAACTTTGGCCCTGCAATTTGCTTATGCATTTGCAACAGCAAGAATTTAAAGTCCTGCATAAAATAGCGTGACTGACAGAGAGTCCCCAAGGACTCCATAACAGTCGCGGGTGGAGGTGGGACGATCCCTCAGTGTGTCCTATGCGCCACTGGGGATAAGGCGGAGAGTACCAGACGACGATTAGTCGATTAGACGATTAGATGATTAGATAAAAATGAGAATGAAATTTGTAATGATTATATTTGAGAAGTATATACCTCTGTAGGAGTAATTCTCTGCCATGGCCCGTTCTGTGTTCATTAAATCTGTGTTAACTGAAGATAAAACACGTAAATAAAAAGAAAATCAACCAACAGAAACCAAAATGCAGCAAAAATAACAAACATTCGCATGCGTCTGGTGCAACACTACGCACGCACAAGTCAAACTGGTCACAATGGCCCATATTATATATTCAACATTTCAAAACTAGTTTACATGTCTGGGCACCCACTAATTTTATTATCTGTGGTAAAACAAGTATTCAGGTAAAGTTTGAAGCTGATATTCCAATTGGAAGACAGTGCTCAAAGGTATGTCATATTAAGAAGAAATATGAAAAGTCTGGCATTTTCGAGGGTTGTTCTAAATGAAGTACAACTACCTGGAAAGTAGTAAAGTATATATTGATGATGAATGGTAACTAATTCAATCTAGATATTGCTTCTAAATCTTTGACACCTATCAAGAATATAGAGTCCGCTTGACGTGTTATAGTAGATGACAAAGCCGTATTTTCACAAAAAGTCCAAAATAATCACTATTAAATAAAAGCACTCCTCACAAACAACCATTGATAGTTCGAATTTTTTCAACTCTTTAACACATTTTTTCTTGGTATTTCTTTCACAAAAAATCTCTTTTTTTTAAAAGAGGAAAATACAAAAATTTTAAAAACTTGGAGACGTTGAGCATAGCTTTTTATTCCACCTAGGACATTGAAATTTTAGCACTTAATTACTATCAACTAAAGTAAGTTTTGCTGTCCTTAAGCTACAGAATAAAAACAAATAATAATAACGAAGTCTACAAGATTTTTCTAATCCTCATACACTAGTTCGCCCTCTCTTGGAGTATGCTTGTGTAATCTGGTCTCCTTCCCTGTATGGCCGTATCAACCAATTGTATCGGTGCAACACCGCCTACTCAGAAAAGTAGCATGGATGATCGGTCTGGGGAGAGATGATTACACCTATGAAGATATGGACTCAATGTTGAGAATCTCTAGTCTTCAAAAGCCTAGATCTAACATTGATTCCATTGAAATAGCTAAATGGCATGATAGATGCACCATCTTTACTGACTCGCGTGACTTTCTGTATTCCAGTCTGTAGGTTGAGAAATAATGACGTGCTGTTCCTTAGTCACCACAAAACTAACTATGGTTTTTCATGCCCCATTGTCTCGATTGTGTCGTATTGTAAACTCAAGACGGGATCTGGACTTGTTCGGTGTAAGTCTATCAAGATTTCAACATTCACTGAAGTAGACCCGATCCTGTCTTGAGTGTGTCCACATTTTATTCTAACTGTCTTAGCTTCACCAATTTAATGTTCTGGCAATTATTTTTTACTGCTTTGTTATCCTATTACGCTTATCTATGTATTTAAAAAAGGATTTTTTTCCGTAAATAAATAAATAAATAATGAATATTTGTTGAAAATTTAAATACTTAAAAACGGATTGACATTGTAACCAATTTTACATGCATGTATCGCGTCACCAATACTGTAAACTACACTGTCTCAAAATTGTCGAAAATCGTAAAAATTTAATTAAATTTCGATTTTATTTTGTACCAAAATTTTCTGTGAATGCAGAAAAATAAAACGAAAAATCACAAGAACACCGGTGCAATCCGTTTGTAAATCGGATAATTAATAACAGAGATACTATTATTTAAAGTTTGATTTTTGTGAAGATTTTGTATGATAGGCGATCGGTGACGTCGCCGATCGTACGCAAAATAAAAAACTTAAATGATTATATCTCGATTATTGATTATCCGATTTACGAACGGATTGCACTGATGGTTTTGTGATTCTTCGCTTTATACGTGGGGTAAGAAAACTCTAGGTACAACCCGAAAACTGGTGAATCTACATCATATTTGTAGTCCAATGTGTAATAATATGACTTTATTTTTTTTTTAAAATCAGGCCGATTATATTTGATATTATTGATATCTCAACAGAGACAGAGAAGCTCTGGAAACGAATGTGGGTTATCTAGGCGTTTACAGGGCTTATGACCTGTCATTGGCTGGGTTAAGTGGCCACTTGACGTAATTACAACATTCCCCATTCGCCGCCTGTCATCTGACAACCATGTATGACAAATTTTTTGAAACTTGTATATATCTAAGATGTACAGAACAATCCACTTGCGAGTTGTTTTTTCGACAGATTTTGAAATATTTTTTAATATTCTTTCTCTATAGTGACATCTATTGAGAATATTGTTAAAGCATTTGTCTACAACTGTTTGTATTCATTCAAAATTTTTTTCAAAAATTATTATATTTATTTAGTACTATGTATATATTTTTACATAGATTAATATTATTACATTACACTTAATTTATTTTTTTCCTAACTATTCTTATTTACACTAATATTTCTCACATATATTTTTTACACTTAGCCCAAAATAACATTAAATTTTTGTTCATTTTTTATTTCTTCTGGCATCTCCTCATACATTTTAATGCCCTTGAGTTCACAAAAGCTTTTGCAGATTAAGTAAAATTGCACAAACTCTTATTGAAATGCATTTTTTAATTTAGTTCTCTTTGTGGATAGTATTAATTTGACTAGATACATGATATTTGATAAGAATTTGTAAAAAATTATCAAGAAAAAAATGTATCGATTCTTACTCAATTTTCTCGAAAACTATGGGTCAAATAAAAAACAATTAATCTACAAAATCCACTCCAAATGTGACGTAGATTCACCGGTTTCCCGCTTGTACATCGAGTTTTGTGACGTTGTGTATTTCAGCATTGACAGAAAAACATTGTTCAAACGCCCATCGGCCTTTTAAAACTTCAATATCTCGTCACAGGAACAAGATAGGAACACGTGTCTTGAAGAGAAACGCAACAGTCCGTGTGACCTGTTGCTCGATCACAGATCACTAGCGACTCGGTAATAAGCGACGTGATAACGATTTCTTACCCATGGATGTTTTAAACGTTTTCACAATCACAATGGAAACACGCGTAAAAAAAGTTATCGATCGGGATTATTAAACGAGCGCGCATACTAGTCGCGAGCCATTTCCCGAGATATATCTTATTAAAATATAAATATAAATAAATATATATCTTATTAAGCCAAATATTGAGAAAAGCAGTCGACATAATAAAAAATCCGACAAGCGCGATGATTTGACGTTTGACGTACGGCCGCGATATCGCGTGCATCGGCTCCGCTCGGCAATGCTCGACTCGGTATTGAACAAATGTCATTGTGATCGGTCAAATCGTTAGCACGTGGTTAGCACGTTTTTAACTACGTCGATAGTTATCTGTGATTGAGCTACTGTAATAACCTAATCTCGACAAATCAAGACGTGGGATAGAGTATTGGTGGCGCGATGTATTCTTAGTCGAAGAAAAAAAGAATCTAAGCACATGCTTTTCGAAATACTACATATATGCTATACTTGTACTCTCTCTCCCGCGGCGCACCAGGGCTCCGGGCGGGAGGGGGCGCGGGATCAGACTGGGTGACTTACCGTCGCTGAGCACCACCTCGGGCTGACTCGGCTTCGGGGCGTGCTTCGTTTCTATTCTCAAGACTCGCGCTTCTGCAAAAAAAAAATTTTTTCAAGTGAAAACTTCTTTAGAATCGTTGGGAGTGATTCGAAACTCGACAAGCGACACTAAAAAGAGACAAACATATAGATCTATGGGGATTTAGCCTGCGAGAGAGTGAGATAGAACACAGTTTCCGCCGGCTGGCAGTAGTTCCATCTACCAGTTGATCGCCGGCACCCATTATACTTGTATAATGTGGAGGTCCTAGGCTAGAAAACAGAATTTGTTCTATTCATGTATCTGAAGAGGTAGATTCGACTCCCAAAATGTTGTAGCAAAACCGAGGGAGAAGAAGGCGCCTTGACGCGGTATTTCACAGATATATTGATAAAATCGAAACAAAAACTTTTGTCTCGTACTTTAGTTATCATAAGCCGCTCGTATCACTTGTAGAAATTGAAGACATGGATCATGAATAATAAAATGAAAAAAAATTATCAACTGGGTACCAATATATTTATAATAAATAAATCCTATAATTATCCCACTCCTGATACTGCATTTATCTCATTCTCTCTCAGCTTAGTTTTATTAAGGTTTCACTTCTACCTGCTGTGAACTGCACACATGATTTTTTTTCATTAGTCATCATCATACCACATCCGCGTGGAGCATATGGAATCCATAAACTGCCTCCCGAGTCAAGTCCACATCCCGCAAACTGCCAACGAATTGTCAACAGTGGACGACCAGGACGCCGAGAATTCATTAGTTAATTAAGTTATTATTGATATCCCAACAGTGACAGAGAAACTCTGGAAACGAATGTGGATTATCTAGGCGTTTTTACAGGGCTTATGACCTGTCATTGGCTGGGTTAAGAGGCCACTTGATGTATTACAGCATTCCCCATTCTGTGTGTGATTTATTAATGAATGCGATGGTTTTTGAAAGAAATGTGAATATGACCGTATGTAATATTATAGTAAACGGAGATAGATTGAAGCAGGTTGAAGAATTAGTATATTTGGCAAGTATGTTTACAAGAGACGGAAATGTGGATAAGGACATTGAGAGAAGGAAACAGAGTTAATGGTGCCTTGAAATCCATAGTGGCAAATAAGAAGCTAAATTGGCAGTACACAACGGAGTTCTGGTACCAACCCTTATGTATGGTAGTGAAGCGTGGTGTTGGAAAAAAACAAGGATGAAAGTAGACTGAATGCTGTTGAAATGCGATCTATGTGTGGTAAGACTATGTATGATAGGTGTACAAATGTCCAAATTAGAGCAGAGTGCAAGGCTGAGATAAGCATTATCCACTAAATTAACCTTTTACGATGGTTCGGTCATATGGAGCGAATGAGTGATAAAAGAAGTTAAAATGGAAGTGTGCCAGGGTGTAGAATCCGAGGAAGGCCGAGAGAGACATGGCTTGATCAAGTAGTTGAACGTGGACGTGTGAAAAGTGGGAATAATCGGCGTGTCTGCATGAGAGGATGTATGAACGTGGAGGAAACGGCGTGGTGGTTAGTTGGCGAGTCTAGACGTGTTTACCTGTTCGTGACTCGTCTTCCGCTTCCGACGGCGACATGATCTGCGCGCCGCTCAGCGCCTCCGACTCCGAGTAGTCGGTGTCGTCTGTAAACAAATACGACACATTAAAAACACGCAAAAACTTTTATTATAATTTTTTTTAACAACATTTTGAATGTGTACAAATACTCGTAGACAAATGACTGGATTATACCCATGCTGGGCTGATGTCAGATATTATTGATATCCCAATAGAGAGAAAAAATGTTAGTTCATACATACAGGGTGTAACAAAACTCGACGTACAAGCGTAAAACCAGCGAATCTACATCATATTTGGAGTGGATTTTGTAGAGTAATTTTTTTTATTTGACCTATAGTTTTCTAGAAAATTGAGTACGAAGTAGATTTTTTTTTCGATTCTTTTTTGCAAATTATTATCAAATATCACGTATTTAGTCAAATTTAGACTATTTATAAAGAAAACTAAATAAAAAAACGAATTTTATTAAGAATTTGAGCAATTTTACTAATAATAATCTCCCATACTTAAGTGAGAAAAAAAAATTTTTTTTTCAAGCTCAGATAAAAAGTCATTACACAATCGTCTCCAAATATGATGTAGATTCACTGGTTCCCCGCTTGTACATCGAGTTTTTTTTACACCTGTATAGCCTGAAAGCCAAGTTATTTGACAGTTCTTATACTGTCGCGATTACATAAGCTCCGAGTAGGATTTGACAGTTGTTATTGGCGGGCCCTCCCCGGCTACTCACACTCGCCGCGCGCCTTGCGCTCCACGGTCCGCTTGTACTCGTCTATGTCCGTGTCCGTGACGGCCCCGAACGGGTTGGTGGCGTACGGCGCCTTGTACACGGCCGCGTTGTGCTGGTGGCCGCGCTGGATGATCCCCTTGGAGGCGGCGCCCATGAGCACCACGTGGTCGCCCGTCCTGGTCGCGGACGCGTCTTGCACCTGGACCAAACAAATTCGAAATCAGGACCCCTGAAAACCCTTAAAACGATACCCAACTTCATTTTACGGAAAAAAAGTAGCGTCCGCCATCTTGGATTTACAGATAAACGCAAAATTCGAAATCAGGACCCCTGAAACCCTTAAAACGATACCCATATTCATTTTATGAAAAAAGTAGCGTCCGCCATCTTGGATTTACAGATAAACGCAAAATTCGAAATCAGGACCCCTGAAACCCTTAAAACGATACCCAACTTCATTTTACGGAAAAAAAAGTAGCGTCCGCCACCTTTTGATTTACAGATAAACGCTAAATTCGAAATCAGGACCCCTGAAACCCTTAAAACGATACCCATCTTCATTTTATGAAAAAAAGTAACGCTTAATTGTCATTCATCCTTGTGATTTTTTGTATAATTTTCTTACTAATAATATTGGTTACCTTGCTGGCCTCGTCCCACGTGATCCCCTCCAGGATGTGTGACTGCGGCCCGGCGCTCAGCTTGTCCGCCCTCCTGTAGTCCTTGATCTGCCAGCAAACACAATTTATTACACAAACGTCAGACAAGTCTATATGCCCATATAAACATTTTGGTTCCGTATGTTTGTGAGCGGAAATCTCGGAAAGTAATCGTCAAATTAAGATATTGAATTAAGCAGTATGGTTCCGCCACGATGAGACTCTCTGGTAACTTCGTCCGAACGAGGATCGGAATAAGGAAGGACTTACCAGAGCTGGACGCAACAGGGGCGGGAAGTGACGATGAAGGACCACCAGGAAGGCATGAAGCATCCTGGAATACCGTA
This sequence comes from Micrasema minimum, assembly GCA_022494985.1. NCBI lineage: Eukaryota > Metazoa > Arthropoda > Insecta > Trichoptera > Brachycentridae > Micrasema > Micrasema minimum. The sequence goes on from JAGVSP010001529.1 coordinate 16,437, forward strand.
GAAACACCACGTTGAACTGGCGCGGCGGGACACACACGAGGGGCACAGCGCACTATAAACTATAGAGGGGGGGATTCGGGAATTGGTTGCTGGGAAGCTTGGAGATGGATGGCGAGTATGACGAGGGGATTTTGGTGGAAAAGAACGAAGGAAGATCAGGTATTGGAGGATGGATGTTGCGAGGTCAGAGTAATGCTGCTGCGCTGAGCGGATTGGAAAACAGGTGAAAAATCGGAATGGAATGGATGAAGGTAGAGAATAAATTTTGGAAGGAATTCGAACTACCTATCACCAGAGAGTATCAATAATGGCCAAACCACAATATATTGTCTCGATTGTGTCGTATTGTAAACTCAAGACGGGATCCGGACTTGTTCGGTGTAAGTCTATCAAGATTTAAACATTCACTGATCCTGTCTTGAGTGTGTCCACATTTTATTCCAACTGTCTTAGCTTCACCAATTTAATGTTCTGTCTCTATCTTTGTATTTAAAATGGATTTATCTGTAAATATTAAGGTGTGAGTCTCACCTGTTGCTGCAGCTGCTTGAACTCCTTGGGGTTGGTGTTCTTGGGCACGAACTGCAGCGCGCCGTCGATCTTCACCGGCGTGCCCGTCAGGTGCGCCGGGGAGCCGTCCGACACCCACTGCCGTGAGACAAACGCGCGTGTTACACGGTGCATCGTCGCTGAGATCACCAGCGTCTTTACAAGGGTACTGAGGGATCGATCGCACCTCCACGCGCGACTGTTATAGAGTCCTTGGGGACTCTTTTTAACGCGGGGCAGGCAAGTTTCCAAGGGAAGTTAAGTCAAGAGGGCGACAGCATCGATCAAGTTAAAAGAAAATCTCCTTACGATCCCTCAGTGTCTCCATATCAAAAATACTTTTTTTTTTCCTTCTCTGAACTCTGAGAGAAATACTGGTTAGCGTGTTCGTTCATTGCCTCGTTTTATTATACATATTTACTGTTGCTATTTAAGAGCATACTCCACCGTGTGATTAGCGGCCGCTTCCCTTACAAACGTAGTCCTCGATTTTCTCCCTGGAATCTTAACATTGGAGCAATGATTTTTTCACAAGTTATTTTTTAAATTATTTTTTCGCAACTCATTAACAATTCGTCGGCAGTTTGCGTCAGAGCTGCGGGACGTGGACTTGACTCGGGAAGATGCGCGGGAGCTGGCGGCCGATCGCTTGGCCTGGAGGCAGTTTGTGGATTCCATATGCTCCACATACGGAGCGGATATGGTATTATGAAATGAATATTTTTTTAATAATTTATATATCTCCTTTAACAAATACAGTATTTAAAAAATAAGACGATGCAAACACGCATCTGGTCGATATCTAAAATGGGTCAAAAAATCATTGCTCTAATGTTGAATCCCAGGGAGATAATCAAGGAGTACGTTTTTATGGGAAGCGGCCGCAAGTCACGTGGTAGAGCATGCTCTTAACTAAATTACCTAACCTAACCAGGCCCCAAAATACCAGACTTCTGAGTGCAGAGAATAGGTCCCTTAGGAGAATATTAGGTGTGCGGTGGTCTGACTGTGTAAGGAACACAGAGGTGAGCAACCCAACCCGCGGTATCTTCTGTCATCCGGCGAGGGCGTTTCCCCATATACTAGAGAGCCGCCACCATGCTCGCCTATCTTACAAGGCATCAGGTTCTCGGCCACTGTCGACAGTTCAGGAGGCAGTTTGTGGAATCCATACGCTCCACATAGGGAGCGGATATGGCATGATGATGACGACTATTACTTTTCCTTATCTGCACCCAATGGTGCATAGGGCACTGCATGGATACACCAATCTTGATAATGTTATTAAATGAAGGTAAGATAATCGGACGTACGATTCAGTGCCAGTCCAAGGTATCACTCCTTACAAAAATCACTAAGCTGGTAATCTCAACGACGATATTTATGTGTGCTCGAAAATTTTAACACAACAGACATTTGCACCGATTTTTTTCAGTCGAATATTGCAAAAAAAAAAAAAAAAAAACCATTGCAGGTGCTGCAGGAATAATAGTACTACTACTGCTACTTTCCCTTATCCGCACCCAGTGGTGCATAGGGCACTGCGTCGGTACATTAAGAACGGTGCATCTTGATCACAAAAACTGTGCTTGGGGCAGGGCGGGATTCGAACCCGCGACTTTTCATTCATCAGCTCTGTCCACTGGACCATGAGGCGATTCAACAGCAGGGGAGGAGTTCACCACAAAACACCCGGGCTTGAGAAAAATCACCTTGGGTTCTTGTGGCCTCGCCGGGGATCGAACCCGACACCCCCGTGCAGCGAGTACATATTCGAAAATATTGTGGCGGGCAACAATGACGTCACGCGCTCGAAGATGACGACGGAAGACGAACGCGTACGAAGGCGTACGAACTTACGACGAGAATCCTTTCGGCCCCCTTCGTGAGCGCACGCGTATCTAAGGAACATTATTCCCGCCAACTTTCGAGAATGTAAAATCATTTTTATTTTGACCATTTTCACCATTCTTTTTCATTCATAAAATATCTTAAAAATGCCAAATTTAAAGGAAAAAGCGAGGAATACAAGAAAAAGAGGAAGATTTGTGCGAAAAATAAATGAAACATGCTACGGTTTCGGAAATAAATGAAAAACACCCGAATTTGATTCTTATTTTCACAAACGCAGAGGACAGAATGCCACGACTTACAATCAAAAATCAAATAAATAAAAATAGGAAATTTGACAAATTTTTAAGAAATTGTTTAGACTTATCGACAACAGCTTAAGACATTTTCTCAACAAATACAAGTACTTTGATTGATTTTTTAACAAGCACTTAAGAAAATGTTTTAAAAATGCTTAAGACAATGTTTAGACAAACGCTTAAGATGTCTTCTTAACAAGTGCTTAAGTCAAACTTTTTATCAAACAATTAATACACCTTTTAACAAACACTGAAAAATATTTCTTTACACCCGCTTAAGAAAGTAAACTTCAGTAGAGAATTCATAAGATAGGATACATTATTTAATACATTTTATGCTTTCATTATAGACAAAAATATTTTTTTGACAGATATATTTTTTAATGAGACACATGCGGGGAGGGAAAATTTGCAGGGAAAACAAGGAGGATTAAATTTTAAATTTTTTTAAAAATTACATTCATAAGGCGAGCTGCGGTGTCATCTTTGTTGTAAATTATAAATTACATACAGCTAATTTGAAAGGAATTTGGCTGGAATTTAGCACTAAAGCGTTGGTTTTTTTTTTTTGAGTTTTTAAATATCTACAAGAAACGTGTTTGCGTTGACTTATTTTTTAATTATTATACTATTAAACTCGATGTACAAGCGGGAAACCAGTGAATTCTACGTCATATTTGGGGTCGATTTTGCAAAATTATTTTTTTTTATTTGACCCATAGTTTTCGAGAAAATTGAGTAATTGAATTTTTTTTTTGAGTTTTTTTGCAAATTGTTATCAAATATAATTTGTTTAGTCAAATTAATACTATTCATAAAGAAGACAACAGCATAAACCGAATTTTTAATATAAATTGGTGCAATTTTTCTTAACGGGAAGAAAATTATTTTTATTAAGCTCGGATTCAAGAGTCGTATTACACTTGGACTCCAAATATGATGTAGATTCACCAGTTTTCGGGTTGTACCTAGAGTTTTGTTTCAATAATAAATTATTTTAAAAAATGCGACAATACAAACCGGCTATTAGTTGGTTTAAGCGTGTGAAAAATTGTTACTTTAGACCAAATTCCAGGGACTACGTTTGTTTTGAAGGGATGGGAGCAAGCCACGTGGCTACAATCCTTCTTAAGATTAGTACGCAAAAAATACGTGCAAATTGCAAAATTTAAGCCATTTAGACAAACGCTTAATAAACTAGTAAAACTGTTAAGCGAATGTCTAGATGTGTTATACGTTCTGATTTGTGTTAAATGTTTTCAAGCACGCAAAAATATTATTTAACGCCGAATTGTCAAATTCTTTTGGGTTTTAGTAGTTTTTAATAAGACGTCTTTGATTGATTTTTTTCATTTTGACATATTGACGCTCCGTATGTAAACTCTCTCATTTTTAAAATAAAAATCTAATACTGTCGTCCTCTTCCTTCTGGCTCGAGTAGCGTGCGAAGGAAAGAGACGAGAATGTAATTTAAGGTTTGTAGACGAAATATTAAGAAGTTAAATTGTAATTTAAGTTCCTTCTCGTAGGAAAATAATATATTAAAAATTTCAAAGCTCACATAAGAAGCCAATATGCATCAGATAAGTAATATGGTAGCTATACACAATGTTTAACGATGAGACCGCGAAACTCCGGAGGGTGATTATTCATGATATTCTGAGAAAAAATCCTAATAATCCTAATTATTAGGATTTATTTCTCAGAATACCATGAACACTTTCGTGGTCTCATCGTGAAACACGGTGTGTAAAATAAGTCAAATTAGTTCTTGAAAAAAAAAACTATATTGATTTTATAGTCTTGCAGGGACTAAAAATTACAGGCCTTGAGCCCTGTTATTGCCTGAATGTCCACATTTCATTCTCAAGTGATCTTCTTCGTCTCTGCGTAGAAAATACATTATATTACAATGTATTCGCTGAATCAATACAGGGTGTAAAAAAACTCGATGTACAAGCGGAAAACCAGTGAATCTACATAATGTCACAGCCGTGTATTACTTAAAGCCCCATATCCAATACATCACCAAGAGAAAATTAATAGTTGATTAAAAAATTTTTTTTTTTTTTAAATTCTTGTCAATTATTTAGTCGAATCAATACTATCCATGAAGAAAACATAATGAAACCGCATTTTAATAAGAATTTGTGCAATTTTACTTAATCTGCGGTACTAATGAAATCTTTTATGAGTAATAATACACATTGGAGTCCAAATATGATGTAGATTCATGAGTTTTCGGGTTGTACCTAGAGTTTTATTACTCCATGTATATGTACCAACTTAAGAATAATTTAGGATTTTGGATCGGGAGAGGAGGTATGCACCATTTTTAAAAATACTTTTTGGTTTTACGTATACAAAAAAAATTAAATATATCTGAATTTTTAGAAAAAAAAATTGATTTTGATCGAGTAGGATAGATCGAAAAATCACATAAAAGTGCCGTCAGTTTGTCCGCACCCGATGGTGCATTGGTCTTGATCGTTCGGTCTCGCGCTTCAGTACCAGTCCAAGGTATCACAAGTAAATAAATATTTCGAGGCGGACACTAATAAGCGAGATACAACAGTTAAAACTTTTTTCTGTGAATGCAGAAAGATAAAACAAAAGATCACAAGGCCATCGGTGCAATCCGTTTGTAAATCGGATAATTAATAAGCGAGATACAATCATTTAAAGTTTGATTTTTGTAAAGATTTTGTATGATAGGCGGACGGTGAAGTCGCCGATCGTGCGCGGAATAAAAACTATAAATAAAAAAAAACCCTTAAAACGATACCCATCTTCATTTCATGAAAAACAAAGTAAGCAAAATAAAGACTAAATGATTATATCTCGCTTATTAATTATCCGATTTACAAACGGATTGCGCCGACGGTTTTGTGAATCTTCGCTTTATTTTACTGCGTTTGCGGAAAATTTTAGTTTTGGAAAATGTGATTTTTGATCTGCTCGGGCAATATTGTCTCTTGTGAAAATTAAAGAAAATACAGGGTGTAACAAAACTCGATGTACAAGCGGGAAACCAGTGAATCTACATCATATTTGGAGTCGATTTTGAAGAATTTTTTTTTGATTTGACCCATAGTTTTTGAGAAAATTGATTAAGAAGTTGATTTTTTTTTGCAAATTGTTATCAAATATCATGAATTTAGTCAAATTAACACTATCCATAAAAAAAAACAAAATTAAAAAACGCGTTTTAATAAGAAGTAATTTATAAACAACATTTTGAGTGTGTCCAAATACTTGTGGACAAAATACATCAACTGGCCACTTAACCCAGCCAATGACAGGTCATAAGCCCTGTAAACGCCTAGATATCCATATTCCCTTCCAAATTTCTCGTCTCTGTTGAGATGTCAAATTAGAAGTAATTTTAAAAAAATATGCCATATTCATAAAAAAATTTTGAGAAGACTTTTTTTTTTTTTTTCTTTTTTTTTTTTGACTCCAAATATGATAAAGATTCACGAGTTTTCGGGTTGTACCTAGAGTTTTATTACACCCTGTGTAAAATTTTTTTGGGTGTTTTTGAGCTGTGCTACAAATCGATAGCCTAGCAGAGTTGGTAGAAGCGAGGCGGAAAAATCAGGGAAAAAAAAGAATAAGAAGAAGTGATAGATAGTTATCAAGTTAAGGTGTTAATTACCTCTTCGGCGTTAGCGCCAACCCACTGAAAAGGGAAAATAAACAAAAATGTAGCCACACGTTTAGTAGTATTAGGAAACACAGCATACAATGATTCCGGACCTTTTTACAAAAGGCGATTTTATTTCGACGGCCCTGAAGACGGACACTGCAATGCGCTACGAAACGTCGGCAACACAAAGCACACGTGATCTGTAATACAGGGTGTAACAAAACTCGGTGTACAAGCGGGAAAACTGGTGAATCTACAACGCATTTGGAGACAATTGTGTAATATGACTTTTTAATCTGAGCCAAAAAAAAAATTTTTTTTTTCCAAGTATGGCAGATTAAGTAAAATTGCTCAAATTCTAATTAAAACGCGTTTTTAAATGTTGTTTTCTTTATGGATAGTATTAATTTGACTAAATACACGATATTTGATAACAATTTTCAAAAAAAAAATCGAAAAAAAAAACAACTTCATACTCAATTTTCTCAAAAAACTATGGGTCAAATAAAAAAAAATTATTCTACAAAATCGACTCCAAATATGATGTAGATTCACCGGTTTCCCGCTTGTACATCGAGTTTTGTTACACCCTGTATTTATAACATGGGACCAAGTTGGCAACACCCGCTACATGAAAGGTAACTAATTAACTAGCTAGCCATTTCCCCGAAGAGGATAGAACGCCACACCACTCTGTCCCGGCACACTTCCTCGCTTCCTGCACATTCGTACATCTTCTAGTGCACACGCGTCGATTGTTCCGACTTGGTTTTACTTGATCATGCCGTGTCCTTCTCGGCCTTCCTTGTCTTCTACAATAAACACACCCGCATCATATCGTGGGTATACTGGCAAAAAACGTTAACTCTAATATACCTGTTTTGAGAAATCAAGCATTTAAGTTTTTTTTTCCAATTTTATTTCATTTTTTTTATTCTATTGCATTATGAGTTGAAACTTTAATTATTTCTCATTTTTTCATGTAATTACATATAATTAATTTTCGTACTTAGAAAACTTTTATTGTTAATAGCAGTATTTCCTTTTTATTTTAGAGAAAGAAAAAAATATGATTTTAGGTTAGGTACTTCAGAAAAAAAGCGCTTTATAAGTTATCCAAAATTTGTGTTTCTGCCGATTGTAGAGCTTTAAAAACTTAACAATACTGCATATTTTCGAGTTAGCGTTTTTTGCCAGTATACCCACGATATATTCCTTTAGCCGTTCTTTCATCATCCATTCGCTCCGCGTGACCTTAGTTTTGTGGATAATGCTCATCTCGTCCACTATGCTCTAATTTCGACATTAGAGCACGAAGATAGGAATCAAGGTATGCTAAGAAATGACACAGGAAAGCATGATAAAACAGTAAAACTCATGGGAAAACAAAAATCATGACGGGATGTTTATAGCGTACAAAAAAAAATTACAAAATATTTTTTTATCCAAAACACCCATCACCTTTGTTAAGACAAACTCTTTGAAACCACCACAAAGTTTTTTTTTAGTAAAAATAAAATAATTATTAATTATAATTAATAAACACATGCAATAGTTTTTCTTGTACCTAAAACCAGAAAGTACTTGCTCAAACGCCGGAGGAGAATATTATCCAACGGCGAAACAGCTGTTACCGTATCAAAATTAATTTAAAAAAATTACAAATTGGCGACGTTAAAAATGGCGCTGGGATTCGGAACTTTAAGAAAATAAAAAATTTTTTCTTCAATGGATATATCTATATTTTTCAATATAAGGAAAGCATATTTTTTTTACTAGGATAAATGTTGATTTTTTAAAACTAATTCATACAAAATGCCATATTATATATTTTACAAAAATGCAATTTTTTCTTTTAATATGGCGAATTAATAACAATTCCACGAGTGCTCTCCGCACAAGAGTCGGACAACTTGTTATTAAGCGAGATGCAATCACTTCAAATTCAGTGCTTGGAAAATTGAAAAATAAAACACACAATGCTTATTATTATTAATCAACCAATCGACAAACGGCTAGCACTGATGGTTTTGTTATTTTTCACTTTATTAAACTGCATTCACAGTAAAAAAAATGCATCAAATCATATTTGCAGTTTTTGCTTTACAAATGATTTTTAAAAATGGGGGTCCATCAACGTTGCCAGTATTACAAAATGCTATTTGACTGCGACACGGTATTACTCCTCCACATGACACATCACACACAAGGTCGTCAATCCTCACACACAAGGTCGTCCGTCCTCACACATGAGGTCGTCATCCTCACACATGAGGTCGTCCGTCCTCACACATGAGGTCGTCCGTCCTCACACATGAGGTCACACATGAGGTCGTCCGTCCTCACACACGAGGTCGTCCGTCCTCACACATGAGGTCGTCGTCCTCACTCAAGAGGTCGTCCGTCCTCACACACGAGGTCGCCCGTCCTCACACACGAGGTCGTCCGTCCTCACACATGAGGTCGTCGTCCTCACTCATGAGGTCGTCGTCCTCACTCAAGTCGTCCGTCCTCACACACGAGGGTCGCCCGTCCTCACCCACGAGGTCGTCCGTCCTCACACACGAGGCCGTGGTGTCCATGGGGGACCAATCTGGTTCAACCCCCTGGTGAGCCGTTTTGTCATGCCTATACATGGAGTAATAAAACTCTAGGTACAACCCGAAAACAGGTGAATCTACATCATATTTGGACTCCAATGTGTAATGTTAGTTTTTTAATCAAATTTTTGTTCCCTCTCATAAAAACTTTCATTAGTACCGCAGATTAAATTCACATTAAAATGCTGTTTTTGATTTTGTTTTATTTATGGTAAATATTAATTTGATTAAATACACAATATTTGATAAAAATTTTCAAAATTAACTCCGTACTCAATTTTCTCAAAAATTGTGGGTCGAATCAAAAAATTTTACTCTACAAAATCGACTCCAAATATGATGTAGATTCACTGGTTTCCGCTTGTACATCGAGTTCTGTTACAGCACGTATAAATATGTTGAGTAATTTTTATTTATTTATTTTTTATTTTTTTATTTAAATGAAAACACTTTGTTTTTAACTACTTTTTTAAAATTTATTATTAAAACTCCGACCGGTTTCGAAACAACACGTGTCTCTTTGTCAAGGGTACAAGAATGAATGAAATTGGATAATGAAGTAAGTTGTGTCAGTGCATATGTTCAATGGTCAGGTCTATTGTTAAATAGTAGTTAAAAACAAGTGTTTTCATTTAAATAGTTTATAATGAATAACTTGAAAGTAAGTGCTTCCGACATAAATTTCAAAATATGTTAAGTATTAAGAAAGAACGACTCTACGACCCCCCTGTACAAATTTCATCCATCATTCGAAAGCCCAACTAAATAAAATACAATATTATATTCTTAACTAGATTAGCACAAAGATCCTTTTGCAAGATAGTTCTCGTAAATGCACTAAGATAATAGGAGGTATTATGAAGATATTACGATGCATCCGTTTGTCAGTCGGACGATTAAGACGCTCGGCCTCCATACGGTCGTAGTCCCTGATTTTCTCCCTGGAATACACTACTAGAGCGATGATTAAAAAAAAAAAATTCTCAAAGGAATTTAAATTTAACACAACCCTTGCTACTTTCTCTTCCCCGCACTCGACGGTGCATAGGCCATCACGCCTTTTCTCCAAAGGGGTAGGCAGAGATGATAGAACGCCACACCACTCTGTCCTGGCACCTTCGCTTGCTCCGCATTCATACATCTCCCATTTTTCACACGCCTTCTTGTACATGATCATGCCATGTCTTTCTCGGCCTTCGTCGGCTTCTACACCCAGGCACACATGCATTATTTAGCCGTTCTTTCATCACTCATTCGCTCAACGTGACCAACCATCGTAAAAGCCCTTTCTTAATGGGATAATGATTATCTCAGCCTTGCACTCTGCTCTGATTTCGACATTAGAGCACCAATCATACATGGTTTATCACACATTCGCCCGAGAGATGATCGTTCTAGTGCTAGATTCCAGGGAGAGATCTGGGGACTACGATTATACGGAGGAACGGCCGCAGATCACATCGTCTCATTAAATAAATTACAATAGGTCAAACAGACATGGAAAGCTTACAATTATTTTTTTATTTTATTGACACTGGTCCCAAAAATTTCAACAATTACTACATCTCGCTTATTAATCACCCGATTGACGAACGGATAGCACCGACAGCTTCGTAATTTCTCCTTCCATTACTCTGCATTTACAGAACTGCGAGACAGTAGCCGCCCCATTCGGAAAACACAAAGCAAAAGACATCTTGTTTATTGAATCCGCGTTAACATTGTGGAATAACATATTGAAATATATAAATAAAACACTTTGATTTTTTGTCCACTGAGTTTATTTTTAACACGACATGTTTCGGACACGCAGTACTGTCCATCTACAGGTGTATTTTAAAACACACCTGTAGATGGACAGTTCTGCGTGTCCGAAACATGTCGTGTTAAAAATAAACTCAGTGGACAAAAAATCAAAGTGTTTTATTTATATAATTCAAAAGACGTCTCTTTGTGTCCACAAAAAAAAAAACAATGCATGCACAAAAAAAACGGGTGACGTAACACCAGGCGCAATAGCTGTCACCAAATTGAATGTCTACCAAATTACCGATCACGAAATGTGCCATCTGGTTTACATAGGAGAAATACAAATTGAAAAATAGTACCAATCAAATTGAAAACGTCCATTTCAAACAGGATCGCTGTAAAGCAAAAACTGGGGAATCTGCATCATGTTTGGAGTCAAATTGCGCTAATGAGGTAATCCACTGTTTTCTAAAGTATTTTTTTTTCTATAAACGTACTATTTAACTAAGCAAAAAAAAAATATATTTAATATTTTTTTATAAGTTATTGATGAAGATACGATTTTTTAAAGTAGCACATTTCAAATACCGCGCCAAATACTACTATGTACTACAAGTGCGTCATTTTTGCAGGAGTGACGTCATAAAATGGGTTGCTTAACGGCTAACATATTTCTCCAGCCAATAACAAAACTGTCAAAAATCTATGCAAACGATTTCTCCAGCCAACTGTCACTTAAACTGTCAACAGCTGTTCTAGGGAGAGTGAATGGCGGCCATCTTTAAAAACGAAACGGAAAAACACCACACTTAGATACAAGGAGTGACGTCATTGTTTAAGATTTTGAAATGAATGCTATTTTCAACATTTTTTTATTTATTTTTGGGTAAATTATTGAGATATTTCATCCGACTTCAAAATTTTTATTCGTGTCTACACGAAAGCATTTTTAAAATTCAATTCCCGGGTAGCAGTGGATTTCCTCATTCTTATTAAAATGCGGATATTCGCTTTTGTTTTCTTTAAGGATAGTATTAATTTGACTAAACAAATATATTCAATAACAATTTGTAAAAAAAATTCTCAAAAAAAAAAACAACTTCTTACTCAAATTTCTCGAAAACTATGGGTCAAATAAAAAAAAATTACTATACAAAATAGACTCCAAATACGATGTAGATTCACTGGTTTCCCGCTTGTACATCGAGTTTTGTTTCCCAACATAATATACTAAAGTAAAATTATTCTTAAAATTAACTGCTTAAATAACGAAAATAATATAAGGCGAATTTTCATCTGTGACTTTGAAAGGAACACAGAGGTGAGGCAAACGGACGCAGCCACCCGTTTGGCTAGCTGGGCCGTACACTACGTTAGCTCTCTGGAAGTTATCTGAATTGGTGATTTTTTCCACAAATTATTTATTTCCGTCGCTGGAAATTAAATTTTGATTTGTTGGATTTTTCTCATTTAGTCAATACATAACATCAGGACAAGAAAGTGAACTATACCAATTCCAAGCGTTTATTTTACTTATGACAGCTCGATTATGTATCGATTAGGGATGTCCTAATGAGTTACCGAATCCATTTCTCATAAAAATCGACTTTATTTATGAAGAAGTTTTAATCAATTTAACACATTTATATTTTATTTTTTGCTCAACATTTTGTAGTTTATAAACATACCCAGACGTTTAAAGCAGAGTTTATATTACGAAAGCGCTGTCGTAAAACTTTTTTTTTTTAAAGTCTTTATTCAATAAAAAATATTACAAAAAATACATAATTTTCTTTACAAAAAGAAACTTTAAATACAGTCCGATAAACTCCTTAATTGGAGTTTGTCATCGGGTGCAGGAGCTACAGAAAACCCAAATATGCATAGGACTATTTTTACTGTCGTAATGTAAATTGAGAAATTCTGTATCGCGACAAACAAAGAAAAAAAAACAAATAGGTTTTAATTTTATATGTTTTCATGGAAAAAAATCAACTTGAATAATCCTCGTTGCATAAGTAGGCTCAAATAAACATCGATATCGATAAATATCGGAGCTAAAGAACATGTGCTTCACTATCGTAAAGAAAAAAACATGAAGTACTTGCATTTTTCGGTCTAATGGTTGCCTGTCAATAATTACGGAACTTTAAAGGCGCCCATGTGTCAAAAGTAAAATAAACGCTTGGAAGAGATATAGCCACAAATAACTACCCTAAAAAGTTGGAATCAACTTTTAAAAATGTACAAAATGAGAATTCGCCTTAAATACAAGCGTACACAGCAAAAATATACTTAAAAAAAATATTTTTTTTCTGCATTTTTGAGCTGATTAGAGAGTAAAAAATTTCTTTAGCAAAAATGAAGAATTTACCTATTAAATATTCTAATTATTATAACAATGGCATTCTATCCTCTCTTCCTACTTAGCGCTTACGTTAATATATATTTAAATACATAAATTTCGTAATATATTTTATGTAAAGGGTAAGGACGTTAGTATAGGTTAGCGATTGTTAATGTGTGTAAAGTTAGGTCGTTTTGGAATGTACTGTTTTAAGTCACCGGTAATGTGAATGTGTACAACTCAAAGTCATTTGTAATGAACAACAGAAGGTCAGATGCTTAGAGTAATGACGCGCAGGCTATAGAGAGGCCCTTTCGCCGTTTCCCATAGAGCGGGAGCGTTGCAAATTTTTGGTTAGCGACAACTTCACTCTGCTGGCGGCCATTATTATTTGTTTGACAACAGACGCGTAACGGTCACTTTCGTCGCTTTGCTAGTAAATAACGTGGATACTTCCTGATTTTAATCATCAAAAACGGCAATGGTGAATTGTAGTATGCTTAGTTGTAGCAGTAAAAGTGTCAAAGGTGTTAAAGGAGTCACATTTCACAGGTAATTGATTTGGATAAATAATTATTTTGATTTACATTGATTTTGGCATATATTGTCCTAACATGGGTATTATTTGTATGAAAACTTTCCTTTTATCAACATATTGACATTATTTACCAGTTTTTTCTTAATTTAGGTGATCAATTTGTAAATTAAAGTATGTTTACTGTTGATAGTGACAGTTGATTACTGTCGATATGCCAAGGCCGCATTAGGCATTTGTAAAACATTGGCATTTGTTTTGCTGCAAACTATAGCCAACTTCGTGTTTGACAATCATAGAATGCTTTTTTGACCGTTAGGGCCCCTCTGTAGCCTGGCGCGTCATTACTCTAAGTGTAAAAAGTGTACAAAGTTAACATTATTAATGTAAGAAAGCAGAACACTTAATAAAATAATTTTTTCAAAAGGTCGATTATTTTAAATCTACAGGTGTAGTAATGTTAAAACTTAACTTATAATATCAAATAGAAATATCTACGATAACCTAATATTTGGAATCGTCAAAGAGTTAAAAAAAGAACAAGGAATGGGCGCTTGAGTTTTATTAAAATAATATGTTATGCCCGGTTAGACCAAAACTATTTAATGTTAGGTTAGGTTAGGTCACCGATCACCGAGATATCCATGTTTGGATTCTCGACGCTAAAAGATCGACGTCGATCACGTACCGACCTGTATCTACATGTCGATATTTTGGTGAAATTGCCACAGTCTTACCGACACATACTTGAACAGTGTCTGGTTCAGTCAGGTAAGGTCAGATCAGCACGACTTGTGACTAACGACCAAAAAAGGGGTAGAATAACTAATATCCCCAGGTTGGGGTGAATGTGTTTATGACAGTGAGACAGTGATAGGGGCAATGAAAGCATTTGGTCGCGTATTTAACCTTCTTTTCTTCCGCTTTTTCCAGTCGAAACTGAATCTATTGAATATTGCGGATTAGCTTTGAAAAATCGGTAGAGTTGTGCTGGACTGAAAAAGACTCAATGGTCTTTAAAGCAGTCTAGGGAAAGTAAATAGTATTTGAATGCTGTTGAAACGCGATCTATGTGTGGTAAGACTATGTATGATAGGTGTACAAATGTCCAAATTAGAGCAGAGTGCGCGGCTGAGATAAGCATTATCCACAAAATTAACCTTTTACGGTGGTTCGGTCATGTGGAGCGAATGAGTGATGAAAGAACGGCTAAAAGAAGTTTGAACGCAAGTGTGCCTGGATGTAGAAGCCGCGGAAGGCCGAGAAAGACAACCTGGCATGACCGTGGACATGAGAAGATGTATGTCAGGACAGAGTGGTACGGTGTGATGGTTGGTTAGTGTGTGGTCAGGTTAGGGTGTTATTGCACTGGCCGGGGCAGTGTCTCGGCTACTCCGCTACTCCGCCTCCACCTTGAGGTACTCTACCTTGGTGATCCGCTTGGGGTCGGTGGTTCCCGTCTCCAGCACCTCCACCTTCTGGTACACGTTGGGAGAGTTGAGCCAGCGGGTGCGGTCGCCCGCCTTGCGCCCCCCTTCCTTCTTCCAGAGCCTGCAACACACGGGCGGCACACCCATATTACCCGGCTCGTCGTCACGTTCCGCCTGAGCCGAGTGTGCGAGCGAGAGGCACTATCTATCTCTCTTCCACTCCATCGGCCGATGCGTCCGAGTAGAAGGGAGACAGCAGCAGCACACAAGAAGAAAAAACAAAAAAAAAGTTATTTATGGAAAAAAAATTAATTTTCAATTGGGTTCTTCCCGATTTTTTATTTTTATTAAAAAAACTTGATTGAAAAATTTCAATATCAAGGGAGTTTTTTTAATTTTTTTACAATGTCATATGAATTTTTTAGCGCGGTTTGAAATAGCGCTTTTTGAAATCGCTCGCAAAATCCTCCATTTGGCGCGCATGCGGTGTGACGTCACAGCAATATAGGCACTCACTTCGTAATGAATTTCACGCCTTTCACGGTGAACGAGTATGACGTCATTAACCAATGACGGGCGTTAAAAGTCACTTAAGTATTTTATTGTTTTTACGCCCATAGGGCCTTTTTACATAGACATTTTTAAATGATTACACAGTAGGTAGCTATTCATTACTGACAGAGAGACACTATTCCCTAAAATGCACTAAATTTGTGTTGAAAACATCATTATTGTTAGTACATACTTGTTAGCCAGTGCGTGCATTCTTCGTATCGAAGAGTTAGCACTGTAATTGGTCGATGATTGGCTACAGTAAAATAGTGCATTACTACGAGTAACTCGACCAGGCACTCGTACACTAATTAAATTCGTTAGTTGACAACAGTCAAACATAGATTTTAACACTTTGAACAGAAAGATCATTTAATATTCTTCTATTTTCTAGTGTTTGTATATTAAAAAAGTTATAATTTATGTTTCCAATGGGAATATTTAATTTAAATTAATAAAGCGCAAAAATTAATGTTGGACTCTTTCAATGTTCTTTACGTGAACCCTGTAATAAGGAGACCAAATGACCGAGTTATATTCAAGCTGACTTCTTACTAAAGCAATATACTAAATTTTCATAGATTTGAAATATTTTATTGTCCTCAGTAAAATGTTGGATTGAATATAAATGGCAATACAGGCAAGTGACGGTTGTCGTCTCTCACTGTCTCTCACCCCTGCTTGTAGAGCTCCTCCTCCTCCAGCAGGTAGCCGAGGGGCCGACACGGCGGGCGGCACCTCGATGTCATGGCGAGGGCGCGGCGGCTCGCCCTTCACCAGCGGCTGGCGGTAGATGTAGCCGGTGCGGAAGCCCGCGTTGTCCAGCATGCGCATGAGCGCCTCGAACTCCTCGCCGCCCACGCGCCACTTGGGGCCCGCGTCCCTCGGCGGCCGGCGCGCCTCCTCGTAGATCTGAAACCAGACATCCCCTCAGACTCAGTCAGGGTCCCCTATTTATTCAACAATACTTTACATAGAATGGGGTTCTTTCCGATTTTTTATTTTTTACTTCAAAAAATTGATTGAAAAATTACAATATCAAGGGAATTTTTTTAAAATTTTTACAATGTCATGAATTTTCTAGCGCGGTTTGAAATAGCGCTTTTTCAAATCGCTCGCAAAATCCTCCATTTGGCGCGCATGCGGTGTGACGTCACAGCAATATAGGCGCTCACTACGGAATGAGTTTCTTGCCTTTCACGGTAGACGGGTATGACGTCATTAGCCAATAACGGCCGTTAAAAATCATTCGTATTTTCGTGTTTTTAACACATAAATTTATCAATAAAAACTACATTTTTGAGTATTGTGTTTTATATCGTTGGAATTGTAAAAATATACTTTAAATATTTATTTTAAGAATATTCATGCTATCGGGAAGAACCCCATTAAAATAATTCATCAAGAACTAACCATCACGCCATTTCCTTGCAGCGAGAATAGAACGCCGCACTACTCTGTCCTGGCATACTTCCTCCACATTCATACATCTTTTCAAGCACGCACGTCGATTATTCCGACTTCTCACATGCCCACTTGTTTTACTTGATCATGCCACGTCATTTCCCGGCCTTCCTCGACTTCTACACCCAGGCACAGTCGCGTCATATATTATTTTGGCCGTTCTTTCATCATCCGTTCGCTCCACATGACCGAACCATCGTAAAAGGTTAATTTTGTGGATAATGCTTATCTCAGCCTTGCACTCTGCTCTAATTTGGACATTTGTACACCTATCATACATAGTCTTACCACACATAGATCGCATTTCAACAGCATTCAGTCTACTTTCATCCTTGTTTTTCCAACACCACGCTTCACTACCATACATAAGGGTTGGTACCAGAACTCCGTTGTGTACTGTCACATTAGTTGAAAGACTTGAAAATTGATATTGAATTAATCGATTGCCTATGTAATCTGGGTATAGGGGATTGAACATGAAGTTAATCTAGCCTAGTAACTCTAGTCAATCTGTAAGATCTGGCAGAGAAGCACTAGGCCTCCGCCCTCTTGGTTGGGGGCCCCACCTGCTTGCGGTAGTCGTCGTCCAGCGTGAGCAGCTGCTCGTCAGGCACGTGCGCCACGCGCGTCTGGGTCTCGCACGCGGCGGCCAGGCAGCGCGCGTGCAGCCACGCCTCCTCCGCGGTGGCGCCGCAGCACAGCGCGCCGCCTCCGCTCCCTGGGAACACACGTGACACTTGTTATTTTTATTCTAGGCACCTGTGAACATCTATTACCTATGTCTACATATAGAGATGAATGTTGGACTGGACTGAACAATATACTTAGTGGGGTAGTCCCCGTCTGGTCGCCCTCGCTTCCCTGACTCCCTCTCGTGGGTGTTCCTTGGTGGGGTCCTTTCTCCTTTCATTTTGCGTATGACTGTGACTGTGTTTTGGTTAGGATGTGGATAGGGTGCGGCAGAAATGGGTCCGCCAGACAGGGTGACTGGTTGAATATTGTATGTTGTGGTTCGGACTCGGTCGAGGTTGCTGCCGCGTCTTCTCTGGGCGTGGTTGGCGGGAGGTAGTTGTAACTAACGACTAAAAAAAGGGGTAGAATAACTAATATCCCCATCACTGTAAATTTGGGCCAGCTCCTTGAGCAGGTTGGGGTGAATGTGTTTATGACAGTGAGACAGTGATAGGGGCAATGAAAGCATTTGGTCGCGTATTTAACCTTCTTTTCTTCCGCTTTTTCCAGTTAAAACTGAATCTACTAAATTTCGCGGATTAGCTTTAAAAAATCGGTAGAGTTGTGCTGAACTGAAAAAAGATTCGATAGTCTAGTAAACAGTCTAGGGAAAGGGTGGGGCTGGAGAGGTAGTAAGCCGGTCTCCGTACGGGGTGGTTGTACTTACTAATAAATAATGATCGGTGTTCAGGACTGACTAATTAATATTTCGTCAAATGTCAATTTTGTCTTTTTATTTTTATATCCCTACAGAGATGAGGTAGATTTTTTTTCAAATTCAGGCATATGGATATTCGAGCGTTTACAGGGCTTATGACCTGTCATTGGCTGGGTTAAGTGGCCACTTTATGTAGGTACTACAACATTCCCCATTCCGCTCACTAGCGAATATCCACACCAGGTAAAATTTTGATTTTGTATTTATGCTACGAATCAAGAATCATCCACCAGCGAGTTGAACGCCCCATCTATGCATTGATATTGAAGTTAAGTATTTTATTAGCAGATTACTTTATTTTTATGTAGTTAAGACTCTTTTGACGAGTGAGCAGAATGGGGAATGTTGTAGTACCTACATAAAGAGGCCACTTAACCCAGCCAATGACAGGTCATAAGCCCTGTAAACGCTCGAATATCCATATTCCTGAATTTGAAAAAATTCTACCTCATCTCTGTAGGGATATAAAAATAAAAATATATATAAAAGTATTTGAACACGACCCAAAATGTTGTCAATTTTGTCCTTTTTGTCCCTGCCATATCCTCTCCTAGCGGCCGGCAACGAAAACTCAAACAGTCGTGTCATTACCCTCGAACAAAACACATCAGCAACATACAACATAAAATCCAACGATAACGCGGGCCATGCTCTTTATCGTAACGTTATCAAAAATCATTAAAACCAAGTGAAAACCAAAAAAACCTACAAGTGCAATTTGGAGTGTCGTGCCAAAGGAGAAAACCATAAGTCCCTTTTCCCGTCATTTTCCTGGATTGACATTTGTATGAAAAGAACAACGCGTATATTATTATTATTATGGATAATTTATATAGCGCCGTTTTTTCGTATAAATATACCTCAAGGGCGCTTTAAATATTGAATTTAACGGCTTGGGAAATTTGAAGTGAGTGAAAACTCAATTTCTGAGTAGAAAATACCAATATCAAAGTTAATCAAAAGATTTTGAGAACATATAGGTCTTAAGTTTCTTTCGAATCATCACTTCACTCTCACAGTTGCGACGTCTTTCAGCTAGTTCATCTGGAATGCAAAGCTCTTTTAAATACTCTGGAGCGGCATCATGCATGGCTTTGTACATTAGCCAACAGAGTCACCCGCATTCCTTCAAAACGTGGTACGAAGCAAGCGAGCACCCTGCTTACAGTCCCAGGGCTATCGGAGGAAAATCGTACAATCGGGGTGGAAAAAAAATAATCAAATAAATAGAAGTAAAATGATGTGGATAACTAGTGTGATACTATAGAGTATAGTGCCTCACCTTGCAGGAGCAGCAGCTTGCTGCTGGGGCCCAGGGCGCGCGCCACGGCGTCGCGGGAGGGCGCGCGCCCGCCAGGCACGGCACGGCGCCCAGCACGGCCGCCTCGCGGCCCAGCACGCGCAGCCCGCCGCGCAGCGCGCACACGGCCAGCACCGCCGGCGCGCGCGTCTGCACGATGCAGCGCACGTCCGGCCGCGCCGCGTGCACCCACGAACTCAGCATGAAGCCTGCAACGCCAGACACGCGGTTACAGTTTCGTAAGTGTAAATGTTATTTTTCTGAATAAATTGAACGAAGATACTGAGGGGGGGTAACCTTAGAAACCTTAGAAACCTTAAACCTCTCCCATCACTAAACTGCATAGAGTAGATGAAATAGTAGAATATTTTTCCTCTATGTGCAGCTGAAAGAGAGCCCCCCAGGACTCTATAACAGCTAGGGGTGGATGGTGGGTTCGTTATCCCCCCTCGGTTTCGTAATAGAAAACTTAAATTGTCGTAGTAGTATAGTAATCAGGTATTATTGATATCCCAACAGGGACAGAGAAACTCTGGAGACGAATGTGGGTTATCTAGGCGTTTACAGGGCTTACGGCTGGGTTAAGTGGCCACTTGATGTACTACAACATTCCCCATTTTGCCCATCATCTGATAACCATGTATAACAAATTTTTGAAACTACTATATACAGGGTTAATTTTTAGTCAGTAAACGAAAAAAAAAACCCTGAATTCAGTATCGTTAATAGAACACATTTCAATAAAAAAAAAGTACTTTTTAATTTTACAATTTATTATTTTAATTCCTAATAATTTTTACAAATTACGCACACCCTGCTCACAGCTGGTCATCTGAGTTCATGCGCGGCGCATAAGGGTAACGCTCCGCCTAGGGTGACCAAGTCTTCTACTGTTTCTGTGGAATCATTTGGGTGCACTTTTCTTTTTTTTATTTGAGAAAGTACATGTTTTTTTTTTTTATTGAAATGGGTTCTATTAACGATACTGAATTCAAACTGACTAAAAATTAACTCTGTATATATTGAATTTGTACAGAACCTTGTTTGTTTTTTGTCAATTTTTCAAAATTTTTTCTCTCTGGTGACATCTGTTGAGAAGATTGTCAAGCATGTTTTGGCAATCAATCGCCAATGACAGGTTTCTCTGTCTCTATCTAGTATTTTGTCTACAAGTGTTTGGTATAGTGATACTGACTGTCGACGTTGATGGGGAAGTTGGTGGTGCCGCTGTCCAGCACCTGAGCCTGCATGTCCACCTTGGCCAGCGAGGAGGCCGTCACCTCGTGGCACAGCAGCCCGCGCGGCGCCGGCGCCGTCAGGAACACCTCCTCGTCGGCGTTCAGCCGCCCCGTCACCTGGTTGTCGTTACCTGGAAACCAGACGGAAGTATTATGACAGGCTGATACACACACCAGACCAGAAACATGATTCCAACTTACTAACTAACTAACCGTCACGCCAATTCTCTGTCCTGACATGCTTCCTTTGCTTCCTCTACATTCATACATCTTCTCATGCACACACGCCGCTCATTCCTCATCACGCCACGTCTCTCTCGGCCTTCCTCGGCTCCTACATCCAGGCACACTTGCATTCAAACTCCTTTTAGCCGTTCTTTCATCACTCATTCGCTCCACATGACCGAACCATCGTAAAAGGTTAATTTTGTGGATAATGCTTATCTCAGCCGCGCACTCTGCTCTAATTTGGACATTTGTACACCTATCATACATAGTCTTACCACACATAGATCGCATTTCAACAGCATTCAGTCTACTTTCACTACCATACATAAGGGTTGGTACCAGAACTGCCAATTTAGCTTCTTATTTGCCACTATGGATTTCAAGGCACCATTAACTCTGTTTCCTTCTCTCAATGTCCTTATCCACATTTTCGTCTCTTGTAAACATACTTCCCAAATATACTAATTCTTCAACCTGCTTTAATCTGTCTCCATTTACTATAGTATTACATACGGAAACATGATTCATTAACTATTATTACACCTAACTTGTTTCCGCCACGGCCCATATTTGTAGAACAGTTTTTAGCTGCTAAACACTGATAATATATATAGTGTGTATAATAACACCCTAAGACAGTGTTTCTTAACCCCATGGTTTTCCGTTTTGGAGGTCTCTGGGGGTGTTTACTTATTTTATTGTTTTTACGCCCATAGGGCTTTTACATAGACATTAAATGATTACACAGTAGGTAGCTATTCATTACCGCCAGAGATGGCATCCAGACACTGTTCCCTAAAATGCACTAGATTTGTGTTGAAAACATCAATATTGTTAGTATACTTGTTAGCCAGTGCGTGCATTCTTCGTATCGGTGAGTTAGCACTGTAATGGGTCGATGATTGGCTGCAGTAAAATAGTGCATTACTGCGGGTAACTCGACCAAGCACTCTCTTATACTAATTAAATTCGTTAGTTGGCAACAATCAAACATAGATTTTAATACTTTGAACAGAAAGAGCAAATCATTTGATATCGTGTTGCTCTGTAGCGGCGGTACGTACCCTGCGTCCAGCCGTACAGGTCCATGAGGCGGTAGAGGGCGGCGAGCTTGCAGCGGAGGATCTTCTCCCCCTTCTCGTAGCCCATCCCCTCCGTGCCGCGGATGTCGTTGATCGGCAGCACGCAGTTGGAGTTCTGAAACCAAACAGCCAAACCATCGTCAAAACCAAACCACAGACTCTTGATGCATTCCCAAAGCAAGCCAATAGAGAAAAATCCCCTTGTTTTTATTGTATTATTAAAATTGATAAGTCGTGGAAATAAATATTTCATGTTGACTCCTTAGGGCAGCGTTTCCTAACCTTTTTCCGTCGCGAACCCCTAGGAAATCAAGCACAATTTTCAAGGACCCCCTTAGTAAAAAAAACAGCAATAAATTTTGGGAACATTTACTTTATAATAGTACCTACTACAAATACAAAATATAAAAAATAATAAAAATACGTTAATAAATAACGCACAACAGCAACACCAACACGGTTAATAGGGTCTTATCTTAAAATTTATTTGCATGATTTTTTTAAGCAAACCACTAAAAATATTAACCGAAGTTACCAAATTAAGTTACGAAAAAAAAATTACGACCGGTAATTTACGACGAATAAAAAATATATTATTGATTATTATTTATTTTGCATAAGCAACTATGCACAAAATGGGTACTTTGCAACAATAATTAGTAAGTACTTATTTAAATGTTTTAATCTTTTTAGATAGTTAAGAGATAGCCTATAAGTGGACGTTATTTTTAGAAATTAATATAAGTGTATGTCTGTTGGCTGTCCACAAACAAATATTTTTTTAAAAAGTTGTCAAATGGTCCAGAGATGTGACTGCGGACCCCCATACATATATTCCACGGACCACAGGTTGGGAAACACTGTTTTAGGGGATTCGAAGCCGGGACCTCGTGCACGGTAGCCAAATGCGCTACCACTATGTTACGAGGCGGACTAATACTTGTAGACAAATTGCTGGGCTAAAACTAACTAACTAACTAACCATCACGCCATTTCTCCGAAGGGGTAGGCAGAGAGGATAGAACGCCACACCACTCTGTCATGGCACACTTCTCTTGCTTCCTCCACATTCATACATCTTCTCATGCACGCACGTCGATTATTCCGACTTCTTACATGAAAAATTAAAATGTAAAAAAAAAAAAAATAGCAGAGAAGCGATTAGTTGAACCCATATTTACGCATATTTAGAAAAAGAATGAAATAGGTGTTGCCCTGTGCAGTGTAGAATAGTTACCTTGAAGGTGCCGGCGTGCACGCGCGAGGCCGGCACGCCCATCATGTCGGAGATCTGCTGCAGCAGGCCGGCGCCGCCGCCCTCCCGCAGCTGCGTGTCCAGGATCCGCTCCAGCTCCTCGCGGAACACCTTGGACGACATGATGAGGTCCACTCGCTTGCGACGCTCCATCTCCCTCACGTCCTGGAACCGGAACAACAGATCAGACAACAGACCAGCATCAATTGGGTTCTTCCCGATTTTTTTTTCTAAATTTCAAAAAAAAATATTGAAAAATTACAATATCAAGGGAATTTTTTTTTTTAATTTTTACGATGTCATATGAATTTTTTAGTGCAGCCCAAATTAACAGTGGTAGGGATGTTAGTTTCTACCCCGATCATTATTTATTAGTAATTACAACCACCCGTGTGGAGACCGGTATCCCGCCTCGCCAGGCCCCCCACCCCAGACATCCACTCATGCATCTGTTGAATGTAATCATATGGCAAATCCACGTTGTCTTTTTGCCATATAAATATTTTATTTTATTTTATTTTATTCGGGATACAAACAGATGTACAGGTAAAACATAATATAATTAAAACAAATAGTTAACAATAACATGCCTGCCATCCAATTATATGTATCCGCAGGTAGCTTTAAACAGTTAAAAGAATCTACTTATAAGGTAAATAAATATTTGTCATCTTAAGTCTGTAAGTTTTTAAGTTGCTTTGGTAAATAAATATTTGTCATATTAAGTCTGTAAGTTTTTAAGTTCCTTTATATATTTGTTATATGGGGTATTAAACATATCTAAGCTATTAAATTTGTAGAATTATTTCTGTGATTTGTTTTAACTTTAGGTAGGTGAAAAAGTTTAG
>JAGVSP010001530.1:0-37497 GCA_022494985.1 Micrasema minimum
AATCAAATTCCTAATTCAGTCTGGAAATTTTGTTGTTTAAATTAAAGGAAAGACCAGAATCCTCATAAATATGAATTGAATTGTATTAAATAAAGTGGAGACTTTATATGACAATAAGTCTGTTTGTTTACAGGTCCTATGAAAAAAAATATTTTGTCCTGGGGTGTTTGAAGATTACAATTAATTTGCAAAATCAAGATACGCTTTTTTTAATCAACAATAAGTCTAACTTACATGTTACTAACATTGAGACAATTTTGCCATTCGAGTTTTCCTTTATTTGTGACGCTGTCGTACCAAAGTACAACAGAATCAGGATTCTCGTGGTGCATCTTCTCCGTCAAATATTTCACAAACTTCAGGAGCATGTCTACATTATCTACTTTGTTTTCGATGTTAAGAAGCCACCCATCTATTTTAAAATACTTTGTTACAGAAACTAGTTGGTGAACAAATTTCTCCATGTCCTCTTCTGATTTTAGGATTTCATCGCATATTTTGCATCCATCTTGCCATTCTGTTATTAAAGTACCTAAAAAAGTAATTAAACAAAGTTAATACAGTTAGTTAAGATTGATTTATTGATACATTTTATTAAATAGGTGCTGTATTTTATGGTTTTACCAGGACTGTCAAGTTGGAGTCAGCAAAAATAAACAACATTTTGAGTGTGTCCAGATACTTGTAATAAATTAATTGTAATTCAGAAAAAATAGACCAGATTTGGAGTGGAAAATAAAATGGAGGAGTCAGAGATTAAAAAAATCCTTTGATTCCCACACCCCTAGTTTATTCATAATCAAGCAAATCATATTGTCTTCCTAAACTGTAAATCTCTATGAACAGGAAAAGACTAAAAACTCAATTTCTTCAATGTTTACATGAAATTAGATATATCAAAAGTATGTACATATTGTTGTTCAATCATTATCAGTAAACAACAATGCGTGTTTTTGAAATATCTGTTTTCATGTAAATTATGAAGACATTAATTTTATGTCTCTTCCTGAATTCGCTAATCATGGAGTTACGAGGTTTACAGTCTAGGCCAACAATATTGAAAAAGCAATCATGATGTTTTAAACATATGGTGATTTCCAGAAGACTAATTTTTATATTATTACTATTGTGATCTGCTTTTCCCTAAAAGAGCATCATTACCTAAATATTACAACTATGAAAATGAAAGTGTTATATGAATTTTTCTCTATAAACTTACCTAAGATTTGTACTCCATGTTTATGTGCAACATTGATCCATCCTAAAGGAGGAATAGTTATAAAATGGTGACTAAAATAAACAAACATATCAATGGCTGCCCAATGGTAGAAAGAATATGCCGCATAATTATCTGTGCCATTTACGGAGCTGAAAAAAGACAAAAACTTAGTTAACCAGCTGTAAAGGAAATGGCTATGTGCTAAAACTAAGTTACTTAGTTTTGAGTAAAAATGTCAATTTAAATTTAAACATCGGATTTTAACGAGAAGCCACAGGGTTTTAGAAAGAAAATTGTACCTGTCATCATGGTATCCATTCTTCATATCATGACAGACGAGAGTTTTGGGTACAGATCCATATTCATATCTCGCCTGTAACCTCGATTTGTCTTTCTCAAAGTGACAAATCTTTTTATCTACATACAGATCGGAGTTTTTAATAATTTTACTTCTTTTAGCCAGAGGAATCACTAATTGGGCCCAATTAGGTGGATTATCCATAAAACTGTTGAGTTCGGAAATACTTTTTATAGGTTTACAAATGTCGGCTGAGGAATCCTCTTGAGCCATTTTCCTATACTTCACAATATATTTATCAACGTTTACATTTGAAATACACTTATGCCGCTAGTTATTTTTAAGAACTAGACGTAAACTTCAATTGGGACTAATGCTTTTATAAACTTTGAAACTTAAATCTGCAAAATTTCATAATGTTTACTTATTGATAACAAGCAAACCGCTTAACCTCAAAATAAAAATTGACAGTTCCAGTTCGTAAGTTGACAGATAAAATACCGCGGTTTTTGAATATTCGAATTTGGGTCAGTATGTCAGCGATGACATTCATGGCCTCTATTCATCTTGCCGCCAATAATAATTTGATATTATGCATTTAAAATAATACACCTGTATTACGATACCCTTGTACTGGCTCTGAAGCATAATAACTATGATCTTTCTGCTTTCATGTAATAAATAATGATCGAGAAATTCTGCACTTATTGCCCTATGCACCATAGGTGCAAAAAATGGAAATCACGACACAATCAATTTTGATCCGTCTTATAAATTTTTTATTAATCAATTTCATTATTTATATTTAAAATATTGTATTAGCCACCGTTAGAGTGCCGAGGCGCGCGTTTTTGTTCACAATATATATTTCCATAATTTTCTTCTTATTTTATTTCCCTTGTACAAGTTTTTATAAAGATTATTAGAATTGGGCAATTTTCGGAAGAGAAACAGATATTTTTTCAAGACTAGTAGTAACGCCCTTCCCACACCTCCGCTGCGGAACCGTAACAGCGGAACCGCTGTAATTTCACCATGTCTTGTCCGCATGTATGAGAAGCGGAACACTAGCAAAACTGCCTGTTCTAACGCATTGATTTTACTATAATTCTATCTCTTTCCCCGCGCGGTTTCGTCGATCTGCTCCGAGGTCAGCCACACTTCCGCGCTCCGGTCGTTATTCTGTTGCGGCACCGCGTTGTTTCCGCCTGTGTTTGTGGAAGTCGAC
Source organism: Micrasema minimum (assembly GCA_022494985.1). NCBI lineage: Eukaryota > Metazoa > Arthropoda > Insecta > Trichoptera > Brachycentridae > Micrasema > Micrasema minimum. Next base: position 2,746 of record JAGVSP010001530.1, read on the forward strand.
AAAAATTAAAAGCGAAACTATACTTTTTTCATAAAATGGATGTCGATTTTACAGAAAAATTAATTCAGGAGGTCAGAAATAATATGAAAAAATTGCAGGCATGGAAAAATAGCTTCCCTGAACCTTGTATTTTGTTTTGCAATATGTGGCCTTAAAAGATTATGTAAATCATTAAAAAACTCTGGGCTCATTCTAAAATATGTATAGAAACGATCTCTATATTCTAGTTCTTTACATAATCGGTTTTCTCCAATTTTTTTCCCTTTTTTTATTAATCTTGTGCACCCAAATTCTACGAGTTTTACGCCTTTTCAAAGTTAAGGTCCACAACAATATTGTTTCCTCCTCTGACTCTGATAACGACGACATTTCGCTCCGATCGCCTAACTTAACTGACTCGCGTGACGTTCCACTACTCAGTTCCGCCCATCAAACTACACTTGATTGCAGCGGAACTCGTCCAGCGGTTCCGCTGTTACGGTTCCGCAGCGGAGGTGTGGGAAGAGCGTCAAGTAGACAAAAATAGTAAAAAAACAAAGATTTCCTTAGCATTGGCATATATGAGTAAAAAACCTTGGCACTCAAAGGGTTAAGTACTTTTTTTTAAATTTCATTTTTGTGATATTTCTAACGGCCTCCTAAAATCAGGAAAGGGATACGTACATTTAAAAGTTTTTAAAACTTTTTTCATTAGATAATTTATGACAAAAATCCCATATAAATACATGCATAAACAATGCATTCTCTTTATTATTTCCACATTTCAGTCAATAATACCCACATCCTTCCTTTGTTCTATTTTCTAAGATTATGTCATGAACTAGATTTTATTTAGTTATTCTATCAGTGTAATGAAAATTCAGTGCATTTGAATTTTATATACACAATATTATATACGAGTAAAAAGTGGCTTCAATATTTATGTATATTTTTTCCCAAGCACCAATATTTGAACAATAATATTCATAACACCGCATAAATATCCCATTCCCAATGAAAATTCATATCGGGATGCTATTAAGTATACTTTTTACGTAGTATGTATTATTTTTTCTTCAGTAGTTTTTTATGTCACTATAATATTTATGTTTAGTTTGTGCTCTAAGACCAGGGTGTTTAGCATAAGCAAACTATGAGATCCAATTTATCACTGTATGGAAAACCATCGTATGCTAAGGGAACTGATTTTCCACACAAAGTGATGAATTCGGTCTCAACATTTGTTTAGCTAAGCACCCAGTACTGTGACATAATATGGGTGAAGCATTTTGATTATGAACAATTTTTTTAGCAATTTTCAAAATTGTTTCATTTATATAATGAATGAATGAATTATTTTTGTGTTAAATGGACTTATCTGTCAATGAATAAATTTTAAAAAAATTCACGGGCAAATTCCATAGCCATGAAGTATTGAAATAATTTGTTCTATAATTTGGTTTTCTTAAAAAATAGAGCACTTCTACAAAACACATCGCCCAGAAGTTACATAATTATTCTTATATCGGTTATACTACAGTGTTCTATCACAAATTTAGAGGTAAAAAAAATCAAAACGCAAATATTTTTTAAAAATATTTATTTTACTGATATAATCTACAAATCATTACTAATTAGTACATAATAATAAAAACAACAAATTTTACTATAGCTAACTGGGGGAGTATATTTTTTACATTAAAACATAGTTAAACAATCAATTATTTAGGCAAAATTAAATGCTATAAGTTTATTTTTGTGAACGTATACGTTTACAAATAATGAGATTATTAATTCTGAATAAGTAACTGCAAGTCTTGCAAGTAAAAGTATAATCAAACGATTAACCGATTTTAAGAGTACTATCAACAACGAAAATAAAGTAAAAGTATATACAAAATTAACAGTAAGTTAATAATAGGTTACCAAAATATTGCAAATTAATTTAAAATGTTCCCAATAAACAACTTTTTTAGTACACAAAATATTACTTTTAGTTCCAAAACAAAGAAATAAAATGTCTCTAATATAGGATACACATAAATATAAAAGCATATTTGTAAGAAAAAAGTAATATTTAATGTATATAAAATGTACGTAAAATTAAAATACCAAAATTTAAAATCAGCTTAATTTAAGTAAAAAATTTGAAAACTTCACACAAGATACAACAACAGATTCATACAATTTTCATTGAATAAATACAATAATCAGTCAAATTTGTGTTTTTATTTCAAAGTATATATTATACGCCTGGGTTAGACAGTATCTTTATTTGGAAAGCACCCTTGAGGTGATTTTTCACAAAAATGGCGCTATATAAGTTAGCCAATTATTATTATTTTTAAGAATAAAACTCAGAATTTCAAAAATAGTGGACTAAAATACATGTAGACTTTTAAAACATTCAAAATGGTTAGCTATGAATATTGCTTACATGTATTATAATTTTTGTCAATGATTCATAGTTTCGATTAGAGCCTTTATCTTCGGGACATTCAAAACATTGATTATACTCACATTGAAAGGTGCTATGGTCGCATATTAAAGTTAACAATGCAATACAGATGCAAGAAGGTTTCATTTTTATAAGGTCAAGATTATAACTTGTAAATTATCAACTGAAATGGATCCATTTATATGCATGTTGCACATCTATATCGACGCCTCCTATGTATAATATCGTAACCCACAAAATGCGATTTTACAGGAGGAGTATTTGAAAATATTTTCATTCATATGCATTGGTTGTAGATACAACAAATTACGCCCCAAAAAAGCACTTATTATTGGCAAAATATTTTTTTCGTTTTGGTAGAATTAAAGATAAAGTTAAATACAGACGAAATCCACAAAAACTCAAAATCGACGATTTGTGGGTTACGATATTATACGTGGGAGGCGTCGATATATCGAACAGAAATCAATTGCGGTATTATTCAGAAAATGGCATTTCTAAAAAAAGAACAATGAAAAAATGGTGTAATTTTCAGCACACGATTCAAAACAATGGATGTTTCGTGTAATGCAGTAAAGTGAATAAGGGTCCATCCAATGCATGGTGGAGAAAACACGAAAATGGTTGACCATTTCAATTTGTAAAATGCATATTTCGGTTCACAATACAAAACATTCAAATGATGTATTTAATGATCGTTAAAATAAATTAACTGAGGACACAAATGGAAAAACAAACAAACATAATATATTAGGTTGTTTATCCAACCAATGCATATTTACTAATCTGCATGCCTTGGGTATCACCACTAAAAAAATTGGCACTTTATGATGACAACCGATGTCGCGATATGCAAAAATATCAATATATAATGAATCTACGATTGTTAAACACACTTCAAAAACTTTAACAGCGACGATCTCGAAACTTACATTCGTAGGATAAATTGTTCACCACAGTGTTAACAAATATTCTTTATTTGAGATTCTGTCAATCAGTTTAGAATTCCGGCAAGTGATCAGCGGATACAATATTTGCATTATCATCTAGCCATCACAAGATGGTTCATTCTTCCTTGGGCATCATGGAGTACCTGGGAGGGGTCCTCCAGTGGGCGCTGGAAGACCTGACCAGTTTCCTCTTCTCTATTTTGGGGAAGATATCTGCCAAGTTGGGAGTGAACTTGGTCGTGGAGTAGAATGCGTCTACTATTGAGGATTTCAGCAGCGACTGAATCTTCACCTGCATGCGACGATGTTCGTCTGTAAAAATATTACAATGTTATTCAAGGATTATTAGTGCCGGGAACAGAGTTAATTCATGTACCTTAAAATCGACGGGACATAACGGAGCCCAGGGCTAAGAGCATGAAAATATCAACCCTGTATCTACAATACAAAAAGCAATTTATATGGTTATTGTATTGTTTTCAGAATTCTGAAAGAAACATTTTCAGGATGTAGATACGTTTTTTCAGGAGAAATGTAATTCGGATTTTTTTTTTATAGAATTATTAAGACAAATAGCAATTCAAAATGGTTTAAGTTTAATAAAATTCAATGTCACATTACGAGGGGCCCATAGCCCCACGATATTGAATATTTAATTATTTAGCTGTCAAAAATGCATAAGCCATATATGAAATTGAACATAAATCTTTCACTTATAGATAAATTTTTCAGTAATACTAAAGAAAAGTTCCGTCTCTTCTTTCATAGCTATAATTCGATACACGTCAATGTTTCCGTTTTTACCGACGTTGTTTCTACATGGAGATAAAATTCCACTTTTGCCGACATCATATTATATATCTAGATACAAAAAGTTCATGCTTGCCCCCCAGGTGCAAACCCTAATGTATGGAAGTGAAGCATGGAGTTGAAATAAATGAGACAAGTACAATTTTCACAAAAGAACAAGTGTCCTATTGAATTAAATTTTGAATGAAATTTAGGCTGAAATATGCCAACTTAACAATAATAGTACAAAATATCACAATTTTCATACAGAAAATTCCATTTGAGTTAACTGGAAATGCATCAGATAGGGAGGAGGTGGCTTGTCAATTTGATTTGGAATAGGACCATTAAAGAAAACAAGAGGACTCACGTTTAGACCAAGTGGGAATAGGTCGCTTTGTATGTTTTTCATCCTCACTGTCATCTTCAGTTTCCAGCTCTTCAAATGTTTTGAAGTTTTCTAACCGTCTATGTGTTCCTGTCACAAACAAAACAACAAAAAATAAAACACAAATTCCATTACAAAGAATAGAGCGCGAATTGATAAAAAGAAAACAATAGTATGAAGCCTTTTGGGTTCTCATACTGCACATGAATATTTCTATTACAAAAGTTCTTTCAATTAGAACTAACAGCTAGAAAGTAAGAAATTATCTGTGCTATTAAGACATAAATATGTATACATATTATATTAGTCAAGATTACTTGCGTTTACATGTTTAGGGATAAACTAATAACTTCTAAAGAGAGTATTAGACAATGATAATATTATAATTAAACCGATTTATTAATAATAAACTTTGGATTCATAATTACAAAAGTCTGAATGTTTTTCTTACCAGCTTGGTTCTTCATTTCCTGTAGCTTCCTAGCGATAGCCAATTCCCTCTCTTCTGCTAACATTTTCTTACGTAATCTAAACAAGAATTTAAAAAAAAATCAGATTTGTTGGTGTGCAACTTGGAAATTTAAGATTGAAAAGCAGTTGACCATTTATTTACTAAAAAAGCCGATACAGTCTATTTATTATTTAAGCATAGATTATATGGTTTTAAATGGTTGGGAAGGATTTTTGCTTTCTTCCGTGGGTTTTAAGGTGGTAGTGACTAACATCTTCAACTAACACTGATCATCTTGTCTTCATGTAACAAATGATCAAGATCCGCTAGTGTATCAATGTACCAATAAAGGGCCACATGCACAATTGGGTGCATTTAAGGGACTAACGGTGCATTGAGCAATATTGCACATTTAAAAGGAGTAAATAAACACATAATTGATAAATACATTTCGTTTTCCTTGAGCTGCTTGGCCTTCTTAGCAAGCGCCACCCGTTTAGCCTCCAACTCTTGTTCCTGCAGAATAGTGGCCCTCGCTGCTTCCTCAGCCCTTCTCCTTTCTTCCAACTCCAGAGCTTTACGCTCCGTCGCCAGGCGTTTCTGTAATTAAAATCATACATATCACATGATACTGTATTGAAATAAAGTAGAACCAACCCAACTATCCAGATACTATCCAATGTCATGTAAGTATGGAAATCGAGTAAGGGTGTGAGATTACTTTCTCCCATAACAGAAATGAGGCCATTAGAAACAGATTTGTCACCAAGTCTCTTAGTAAATATAGGAATGCATGGGATAAAAGAAACTGCTAATCAGTTTTAGTAGAATATGAGCCTTGGTGAAAGATGGAATTGCTAGCTTTGCTTCTAATGGCCTTAAGTATATTGTTGGCATAATACTGTGAATTACCTTTTCAACGTCTTCCCTAATTTTATCTTCCCGCTCCATCTCCTTTTTTTTTCTCTTTTTTTTCTCTTTTCTTTCTCCATTGCTTTCCTCAGCTTTTGTTGTTCTTCCCTCGCCTGAGCAGCAGCTTTACTCTTTTCTTCCCGTATCCTTTAAACAAAACGTTATGAAAAACTGAATAAAGAATATAAAATTACTATTAACCCTTTGAAGTATATTTAATTTTCACTTTTTGTTGAAACCAGCACTGAATATTTTTTTTGCAAAAAGAATACAATAAGATTTACAAAAAAATACACAAAATATTCATTTGCCAAAGTATTTATTTGAAATAAAAAGCATTTTATTTCTACTACTGTTTTTTTCAATGTAAAAATTAAGTTTAGAAAAGTTATACAAATACGAAAACAGGTAAAATTATGGACATCTTCATAATCAGTTTAAAACATCATAGATAGACTTTTATTGATTGAAAATAGAATTTGCAAATTGAAAATATGCGCAAATATCATAACATTGGATAGACATCTTTCTTAAAAAAAGTTAAAGAGAGTGCATAATACACTGCATAAAGAGATATCTCCAATGAACACAGCAAGAAATGATAGTACAATAATGTATAGTGTTGTTTTATGTAATGTATGTCTTGATTTGTAGTTTGTGTTTTGTATAGACAGTTGACCTACCGTTTCTTTTCCTCAACCTGTGCTTGCAGCATGGCATCCTTCTTGCGAAGGGCGTCATCTTCCCTCCCCACCTGTACTGCAGACGGAACGTACTTCCCTCTGGGAGACAGGAGGGAATCTGCCGAGATGGCTTTACTTGGCCCCAGTTTCACGTAAGTCTAAAATACAATTGTCACATTAGAACACTGGCCTAATTTTATTAAATCAACAACTAACATGTTTTACTGAGTAATAACCACGTGGGGAATACTAAAATTTTACCAAATCTATTGTAAGTATCATAACTGTTACATATTTCAAATATGAATTACGGCAATTTAGCTTTGTAATTTGACGCCAGATAAGAACAGATATATAAATATATTTTTATTATCTACTTTGTCCTTATGATTCTTACCTTTGATTTAATGCGAGTCAACTATCTGAGATCATTATACCTAACTGACAGTCTCGCCATTTCGCCGAAGGGGTAGGCAGAGAGGATAGAATAGCACATCACTCTGTTCTGGCACACTTCCCTTCCTTCCTCCACATTCATACATCTTCTCATTCCAACTATTCACTTTCAAGTATTTGTTGTACTTGATCATGCCATGTCTTTCTCGGTCTTCCTCGGCCTAATATTATACCTCCGTATTATTACTTTTTTCTTTTGGTGTAATAGCATCTATTTATTTATTTGTTTTTCAAAGAATTATTATCATTATTATTATTATACTACAACCTCTTTGGTATTAATTACTCACTCCAGAAATACTAATTTAAGATAATTTGTATTATTTTGCTAATAAGAGCTGTCTTAATCTTCACTTTCTCAAATTAAGAAAGGTCTTTTACGTTGGTTCGGTCATGTAGAGCGAATGGATGATGAAAGAATGGCTAAAAAAATATATGATGCGACTGTGCCTGGATGTAGAAGTCGAGGAAGGCCGAACATGGCATGATCAAGTAAAACAAGTGCTTGAAAGTGGGCATGTAAGAAATCGGAATAATCGACGTGCGTGCATGAGAAGATGTATGAATGTAGAGGAAGCAAGAGAAGTGTGCCAGGACAGAGTGGAGTGGTGTGGCGTTCTATCCTCTCTGCCTACCCCTTCGGAGAAATGGCGTGATGGTTAGTTGGTAGTTAGTTAGTTAGTTAATCTTCACTTTTGATGTGTTTTCATTTGATTTAAAGTGGAACTTCTCACAGTGAGCAAAACAGTTTGTGAAAAATTTTGAAGACTTTTATAATTTATTTTTGGCAAAATTATAAAGTCAAGAGAATGATAGATGAAATTGTATGAAGAACGAACAATGGTAGTAGAATCACCTGCTTGGATGAAGGGACAGGCAGTGGTAACTTGAGCTGAGCGATGGCACGAGCGCTGATGGGTGTTGTCATTTTACTGCGAGACATTTTCTTACTTGGTGGAGGCGGTTCTGGCTTGGCTTCTACTTTTATTTCATCCTGAGACACAAACAAAATATCATATTTATTAACTGTTCTTCATTTTTACCAGCACTTAACGTATCTTGGTAGGATCGTAATTCTTTTTTTCTTTTGTCTTTTGTGTCTATTATACTTTTTATCTTTGAGTGGCCACACTACTTCCACTCACCGTTACAGTTTCCTTGGCGGCCATGGCCCGCGTCTTGGTCCTGGTGGCCCGGGGGGGCGCGTCCACGTCCACAGCCCGGGGCTGGCGGCCGCGGCCTTTTATACTTGTCTAATCAATCTCAAATTTTATTAGACCAAGACCAAGATTATTTGATGCTATTTACCAAATGATACCACTTTTTTAAAATTTGTATACTCCAATTTGTGCCACGATTACATTCAACACATCAAGAAAGTAAAATTCCAATATAAAACCAATTTATTTTTAAATGTTATAAAAATAAAAAACATTTAATCGTGGGCTTTCAGGCAGAGAAATCACTTAAGTTAACAATATTCTGACTTGAATCTTATTTTTAGAGAGAAAAGGAGTAATGTTTGACAGTCAAAGTAGCATTCTCCACTTATTAGTTGACGTGAATCTATTGGGAGGATTTGATCACACTTGTAAAAACAATAAAATCAAAAAAACTACTTGAACGGCCACGAAATAATGTAACTTACTCTGAGACTAGATCTCTCTGGTTTGTGAATCCCTTGCTGAATGCCTTCAGAACATACGAGGATTTCTTGGTTCCGAGTTTGCTCAGCGGAGGTGGAGGAGTTTCTTCCACTTCGCTGAGATCGTCAGTGAGAAGAGACTCGTTTGGATCGCACGCAATATATTTCCCTGAAAGCAATGTTAAAATACAGTGGACAGCTTTTTAGGTCAACACTAACCACAATATCAAATTCAAAGAGAGCTAAAATAGCAATGTTAATTAAATTTTGGCATGTTTATTTCCGAATTTTCCCAATAGGGTTCTTCCCGATAACACAAATATTCTTAAAAACGTTATAAATATTTAAAGTATATTTTTACAATTCCAACGATATAAAACACAATGATCAAAAATGTTGTTTTCATTTATAAATTTATGTTTTAAAAACACGAAAATACGAATGATTTTTAACGCCCGTTATTGGTTAATGACGTCATATCCGTCTACCATGAAAGGCGTGAAATTCATTACGAAGTGAGCGCCTATTTTGCTGTGACGTCACACTGCATGCGCGCCAAATGAAGGATTTTGCGAGCGATTTGAAAAAGCGCTATTTCAAACTGCGCTAAAAAATTCATGACATCGTAAATTTTTTTTTTAAATTCTCTTGATTTTGTAATTTTTCAATAAATTTTTGAAATAAAAAATAAAAAATCGGGAAGAACCCAATTCTCATTTTCATATTTCATAACCGATCCCCAGGATTGATACATTGAAGAATAATAATATTAAAGCAGATTAGAGTTGTTGATAATCTGGAAACCACACAAAAAAGTCATAGACCTATAGAAAGGTACTATCAAAAAACCAATTGTATTATTCGAGTATCATGGAATAATCGACGTGCGTGCATGAGAAGATGTATGAATGTGGAGCAAGCAAGAGAAGTATCGGCCAGGACAGAGTGGTGTGGCGTTCTATCCTCTCTGCCTACCCCTTCGGAAATGGCGTGATGGTTAGTTAGTTTTTTTTTAGGTTTCATTACTGGCAAAATGTGGGATCATGGTTAATTTTTGTATACATTCTGTTTGATGTCACACTCTATTTGGTGAACATTAAATCAAATGACATACCTTTGGTGATGGTGACAGTCTGATCGAGCTGCTTTGAAGAAAGTGTGGACAGTTTCATTGAGGATCTGAGCAGGTTGGACATCTTGATGATGTTGATGTTTGGGACTGCTGATGATTGTAGTTGCTCGGCTAACAGCCTTAGCATTTTCTAAAACTACTGTCTCGTTCAAAGCCTGTTGAAAGGAAATTAAATCAAGTTAAAGTTTTATTATTTTTAAATTAAATAAAACAACTTTGTAATATAATTAACTTTATTAAACAAATGCAAACTAGTTTTGACAATGCTTTGTCATTCTCAGAGCTAACAAAAAACTAATAGAAAAACACAGTTTTAGTAAGTTGCACTAATTAGTGGGAGGGCTATTGATAGGGGAGGGGGTTTGTTTGCATTTGTCTATATAAAGTGAATCATATTATCAAGTTGTTTTATTTCATTGAAATTTAAAATGATTTACAAAGTAAGTGGTTTTAATTTTTTTAATTGTCAGTACCATGACATGAGTAGAGATATTGTTTGGCCTAATTTTTAATTGTACTAAAATAAAAATATGAACAATAAATAACAAAATCAGAGATAAAAAATGAACTTTTTTTAAACGAAATCCATGCCCATTAAGTAATTAATTTATTTGCTCTAGAATTTTCATTATTGAATTTTTAATGTAATATTTCTCAAACAAAAATTTCAACCATACGTAACAAGACATTGATCATTCTTACAGCACTAAAACAGTTTAAGAGAGAAATCAGATTTAGAGAAAAGGTTATTTGATTTGTGTGAAAATGTTCATACATCTCTTCAAACACTAGCATTGGTTCAGCAAACTTTTTTTGCAATACATTTTACATTTTATTTTCAACTCGTTTGAAATAATATAAGACACAATTTATAGTGCAATATATATTAGTGGAAATTCTTTTCTTCTTCTTTCGTCAAGTTCGCTTTTATGTGGAGATCCCTCCAGGAGGCCTTTATCGCTGGCAATCACTCTCAATTATTATTATTTATGTTAACAATATTTTACAAGGAATAAATCAATCCAAAGTATTTTTATTTTAATTCATAGTGAATGTCCCTAAAATAAATGTTATTTAGTTGATATTTAGAGTGAAAACTTTTTTTCAAAAGCAGCAGTTTAAAAAAATCTTATGGAGGAAATTTTATGGTTCCTATCAGTTTTTTTTCCCAGCATCAATAGATAACCCAAAAAATCTTGCCTCGCCAAAAAGCTTACGAAAATTGGCGTCATACTGTATAACAAGAAAAACAGTAATGAGTTTATTTGAAGAGAAATAAAAGAATTTCAGATTGCATGCGCGCTTATAAAATCGCAGGATTCGGGCAATAATTACAAATTTTGCGTTTACATGAAAATGAACGCGTAATGTGCTTCGTGAAAGCTACAAAATATGTTTCGTAGCAACCGCGAAATTTATGTTTTTTTTTTAAAAATGAAAATTATTTTTTTTTTTTTTATTATCTTGGGTCGGCGAACTGTTGTTGCTGGCTAATAATAAATTTTGAAAACATTGAAATGGTGTTTTGGTTTAAGAAATCATTAAAGAAAAAAAATCCTACATATTATATTTTACCGTTAGGTGTGTAGATTCGGAATTTGCGTAAATAAAAATATATTTAAGCGAAATACGGAAGAAATTTAAATCTTATTACTCTTCTAAATTTACCATTATAAATATTATTTGATGGACACATTTTGGGTATTTCTAAGCTCTTTGATCGAAAGTTCGATAAAATTTTTTGTCGAACAATAAGTGAATTTAAAACCATCAGCTCAACTGGCGGGAGTTTTTCGAACTAAAAGGATCAACAACCCTGACGATAACATTCCAGCGATCCGAGCGCCAGCGGCCAGCGCCAGCTTGCAGAATAGTAAGGAAATACACATCATGGAAGATGACGTATTCTGGATCCAGACGGTGGGTGACGGTTGCCGGCCGCGAGCGCAAGCACTTCACGTGTTTTTTAACTCAATTCAAGGAACATTCATTTAAACTTTACAAAAAGTGTTAAATTTTTAAAAGCTTTGCAACAACACAAGTGTCGAAAATTTAGGCGATTTAATTCTCACATTTTTTACTGCCAAAATTTCGATCGAAAAATCGGCGCGAATTTAAAATTTAAAAACCTGGTTTTGTAGTGATAAGAAAAACATGTGACCAAAATAACCAGTGCTGAATTATTTTTTCATCAGGTAATGTTAATTATTATCATGGCTAGTAAGTTAAATTAAAAGTATTTGTAAAATAAGAAGAAAAACGACTGACTGTTCGACTGATGGAAATATTTTTTGTATTATATTATATTTGTATTATATTTTTTATTTTATTTTATTAAAATAAACGGCACTCAGTGCCTTTTACATATTGCGGTAATTATTATATTATTCATTGTTTGAAAACAGTAAACTTGTTATAATTCCGGACACATTTGCGTAAAGTTTCCCAAATATTTTGCAGATAAATTTTATAAAATGCATTTCAATACTTGAGAATTGTAGTTTTTTTGAAAAAATCGCGAATAAAATCACGTTTTGTTGAAATCGTTTTACAAAAAAAAAAAAACAAAATCAACACAAATAATATTTTGAGAACGATTTTCGAAAGAAAAACATATGGAAGACGAAAATTGAACGATACTACTTCATTTAGATAGATCTTATTTTATACACTCGTATTTTTCAGGAAAGAGTTAAGATTTTTTTTCTGCACTAAAAACATAGAGCTTCGTAGCAAGTGTATGGTGTAGGGTTTAATTGTTAATAAGCGCCAATATTAATTGGCTTGATTTTCAAAAGCAAGATATGTCAGTGCCTTGGCAGAAAATATAACGTAGACGTAAAAATGTATAGTCTATAATGTTAGATTGGAAGCGCTTACTTTTATTATCTTGTTTCGCATTCCGTCCCCGCGATTTATTATGCAAATTATTATTACCTACTCGTAAAAAACAAAATTTATGAATGGACCAGCAAACATAAATACAATATACAATTGACACGTGGGCATTTGGGTTGGTCGTATAATAAAAATGTAAGTAACCTATAGATAATAGAGAGGCAAGTGCTTCTTGCTGCAAGAGATTGCAAAATAACGAACTGTCGCCAACAACTCCATCTTTGCATTTTCCTGAGGTTGACATAAATACATAGGTAACAATTTAATCAGTACAAGATCACAATACACCTACTCCAAAAAATCTTGCCATGCGCTATTGCGCTACAAATACATAAATGAATTATGACCGACATAAAATATGTGTTTGCACAAGCGAGATTATTCTGTATTGGCTTAGTCGCTATCAACTAGTTTTCCAGGAATGATGAGTAAAGAGATGAATCAACGTCGTTAATTAGATAAATATTTTTTATTACATCAAACCACTTGTTAAAAAATCTGTAAAAAAATTGATTCCGAACTTCAGCTGATAATGTAAAAGTTTTAGCTATTTTCTTTTAAAGAAGGCGACGCGTCATCTATAAATTATAAGATTTATTTCCAATCGGCGGGATTCAAACCGCAACGTTTGACACCGGGTTGCCATAATCTATTACTTATGCATGTTCTCATATTGTAGGCGTGTATTAATTGGGGCTTAAAAATCAAATTACAACGGATTATATAGGAGAAAACCACCTAATCTTCCATTAGGTAATTTTAGTTTCTTTGTTTTGCAAATATAGGACAAAATTCAAAACCCGAAATACCGTGATATACGTTATTATAACACATTCCAGTACCGTGATACACGTTATTATAACACATAACATTTCTTGCGTATAAAATTAATGATCTAAATAAATTAAACAAAATAATCAAATTATTTTACCGATGTGGAATTAATTAAAATTAGTTTAAAAACTTCCAATCGAAAGGATTGATTTGTTTCAAAATGAATAGCCTCCACTCGTTTACGAGTGAAAGAATGATTTTTTATATCTTTCTATTTTTTAAAAATTATTTACATTTTTAAATCTTTAAATTGTTTATTTATTATAATGCACTCGGTGTAGTAATGCACAGCCCCATGTATCATTAATCGTGGGCAAGGGCAAAAAGGTATGTATAATTTGATTTGATAGGGGATAAATTTATCAGATATAATATATTGTCGTTGCGTCATAACTAAATAATAATAATAGTAGTAGAAATCATCATCATTATACCATATCCGCTCCCTATGTGGAGCATTTGGATTCTACAACTGCCTCCAAGCCAAGCTATCGGCCGTCAGTTCCCGTGCATCCTCCCAAGTCAGGTCTACGTCCCGCAGCTCTGACGCTGCCGACGAATTGTCAACAGTGGACGACCAGGACGCCGAAAACCTGATGCTTTGTAATATAGGCAAGCATGGTTAAGGCTCTCGGGAGACATACGTAGTATATGGCCTAGCCAGTAGTACATATAATAGGTATCTATTATTATCTAATAATCAAATAAATAATGATTTAACAAATGGTTTGAATGATTCAACTATATTGTAATTTGAAATTTATGATAGAAGCACTCACTTTGTAGTTATTCATTATAAACTATTTAAATGAACAAACTTTGTTTTTAACTAACTAACTAACTAACCATCACGCCATTTCCCCGTAGGCATAGGCAGAGAGGATAGAACGCCATACCACCAAGTACTTGAATAAAAAAAAAATAAAAGAATAAAAAACATTTAAAAAAATATTCTTGTACCCTTGAAAAAGAGACACGTGTTGCCTCAAAACCGGTTGGGAGTTAGATTCATAATAAAAAAGTAGAAAAAACTAAGTTTTTTCATTTAAATAGTTTATATTGTAATTCTTTATTTTATTTTTCAATACTACTATTGTTGTAGTTTTGTTGTTTTTGGGTACAAGTATGTACTTTATTTGCATAAGATATGTCGTAAAAGCCTTAGAGCGGGTTTTTATAAATTTAAAAAAATTGTCATCTTTAAAAAAAAAACATGAAAACCCTTTACAAAACTGTCATGAGCTCAGAATATACGATTAAAACCGAAATTCGAGCATTCAAAATAATGATTGAGATTTAGTCAATCAACATTGATTCTAGTGTGGAATAACCCATGCAAAAAATATTAAATTTATGTAATATTGGGAATAATAAGGTAATCGCGAATTGACCAAGTTTGAAACTGTCAAACTTGATCGATTCGCGATGACCAAGTAAAACGTGTCAATAAGAAACAGTATTGATTTATAGACACCACATTATTAAAAATGCACGGAGGTAGCGATATATTTATACAATGCACGACATTTCAAGACTTTGTTCCAATGAATAAACCGTAGGTTGTCCTTTTACAGTAGAATCAAGGTTTGATGACACTCGAAGTTTGCACGCGGCACGAGGTTATGTAGAATATTGCCGCCTAACACATTTCGGGCCTGCAACAATGAACTACAACATATGCCGCGCGTAAACGTCGAATGCCGTAATGCCGTGATTCTACGATAGCTAGGTTTGCATCCACTTTTATGATATTTACACAACTTCGAGTAACTCGGAATGCTGCGGTACGCGCAAATATGCTGTGTGGAATAATGAAAAAATATCATTATTCGTCAGAAAACGAAACAACGAGAATAAGTCACATTCGCATTTTACGAGAGCATGAATGAAAATAGCTGCCTGAAAAGTACAATGATCGTCCTTAATATGAGAGCAATGTGAATAGATAAAAACGAGGGCAATATATATATATATATTTTTTTTCATATCTGTATAAAATGCAGTCATGTTTTATCGACAGTGTAACGTAACTTAGCAGAATCTCTTTGATAATATAGAATATTAAAAAAATTGAGCAGAAAGTATGGCTGAGATAAGCACTATCGACAAAATTAAGAAAGGTCTCTTAAGATGGTTCGGTCATGTGAGCGAATGAATGGTGAAAGAACGGCTAAAAGAATCTATGATGCGAGTATGCCTGGATGTAGAAGTCGAGGAAGGCCGAGAAAGACACGGCATGATCAAGTATAATAAGTGTTTGAAAGTAGCCATGTGAAAAGTCGGAATAATAGGCGCATATGCATGAGATGTATGAATGTGGAGGAAGCAAGAGAAGTATGCCAGGACAGTGGTGTGGCGTTCCCTCCGGGGAAATGGAGTGATAGTTACTTAGTTTAAAAATTTGCATCCGATTAATATTTAAAACGTGATAAAAAAAAAAACATAGCTCTACTGCTAAATTTCAGGGAGAAAATCTGAGGACTAGGATTTTTATGGAAAGGAACATCCTATCTGATGGAGGGAATATGGCACATTCATTAATGAAAATTTTGCTAAACAATGGTGTTTAAATTCTAACGAGCTAAGCGTACAGAATATTCAAAGACAGGAAGATAAAAGTGTAAGAAATAGTCCTAAGAACATTTTTCATACAAAAACTTAAAGAGTTACAATGCTGTATCCCTATGTTCTGATTTCTGGGGGCTCTATCAGCTTCTAGTAAAAGCTGTAACAAGTAATACGCCTTTTCCTTTTGTACATTTTTTTTTAACATCCTTGAGAATATTATGAATATCACTAACGCTATTCCACTTAATGAAATGGACAAGTCCACTAATAAGTTGACCGTTTGATATATGACATCTATCTAGTGAACTAATGCACTCAAAGTTGTATATTGTGGCAGTCTGCGATCCTAGCAGCTTCCACACCAACAAAACCGGTTTTTGTATCTATATTCCTCCGGCACACGGTAGCCGGTAGCTAACTTTGGGCTAGGGACTGAGGGGAACTAGGGTGACTGGGACTATCTATCAGCTAAGCTATTTTGAACGACTTTGCATACTTTAAATTTGCAAATGCAAAAGCAAATTGCAGTCCAAAAAAAACTTTTGGTTGTCTGTAAAGTCGGTTTACGGAAGATAATTTTACGTGATAACGTTATAAGAAAACATTGATGAAAAATAGCATACTTTTATGAATTGAATTGAATTGAATTATTATTACTGAATTATCATTATTTTGTATAATACAAAGCAGGAGTTAATTGAAAATATTTTTTTTCATAAATTATCATTTTTTTGCACTCGTTAATTTCACTTTCACTTTGTAGCTTGTGTGCTGCTGCTGTCTCCCTTCTACTCGGACGCATCGGCCGATGGAGTGGAAGAGAGATAGATGCGTCACAAACCGAACGCTCAGGCCGATCGTGCCTCTCTATCGCTTGTTCCGTGCTCTCGCTTGCACACTCGGCTCAGGCGGAACGTGACAATGTGTCATGCTTTTTCGTGTGTGCAGCCGGCTTTCATTGATTTATTAGACGTTATCACGTCAAAAAAGAACAAATCGCCCAAGGGGAAGCTTCCGAAAATTCTTCTACATAATATACATATAATGTACGCAAAAAGGTGACGTGTGATGTATAACATATTATTGTGAATTTCAAGCGACACAATTTTTCTTATTATCGGCGTGTCACTAACAGCGCTAATGAAGTGTCAACCCTACTTATCAGTAGACAAAGAAACACCTTTCTCAGAAGAGTTCTTTGCTCACAACTTTATACTAGACAACTTTATATTTGCGTGAAGTATAAGGCACTCGTGCCAGCATAGCCTTCGTTGTTATTATATCACGTATATTTAGCAACAACTAACAAGTATTGATCTAAATACACCGCGTATCGCAAATAGGAAGGATGTGCCGACAATTACAAGGAAGCGACATGTATAAGCGATTGTAAAGTATTGAAAGGCACAACTGGAGCTTCTGATTCCGTGAATTCGAGCTTTTCCTAACAATGAAAACGCCCGCTTCTTTTACGAGACGAGACCGTTAACCTGTCTAATTAAGAGTTAAATGTAAGCAATTTTTCTATCCTAAAAAACTCCCATTCCCAGGTGGTAATAAACAATTAGAGTAGGTAGTAATAATAATTATGTAGAGAGCATGAGCACTTTGAATATTTCGCCTGCGTGTTAAATCAGGGTTTTTATCAATCATCATCAAAAAGAATAATCGGTGAGTGTGTGCATGAGAAGATGCATGAATGTAAAGGAAGCGAGGGCTGTATTGCAGGGTAAGAGTGGTGTATCGTTCTATCTACCACTTGGAAAACGACGTGATGGTTAGTATATTGAAAACATTTTTAATGTGATTTGGGAAAATTGCCACCTTGCGTAAAAACGTTTCTAGCAATAACAATAGCAACATTATTAATTTCCTCTCTTTCGGTTTCAAATTTTAAAAATACAATGAAATTTTACTATTTCCTCGAAAATATATTTTTAATGATGCTATTGATCGTGTAGAAATATATTTTGAAACACTAATGCATACTTTATAAAAAACGACAATTTTGAACTAGCGTCACTGCAATGTGCGAAAATCGTAACTTAATGTTTCAATAGTCGAAAGGTGAATGGGTATCTAAGCCAAAACCTGTTACCTTCGATAGAAACAAATCGAATCCTCAAAATTACCTATAGATTATGAGGTGAATCGGAATATAATTTATTAGGGTTTTCCAGTGGTTTTCTAGCGGTTTTCCATCCCAAAAATACAGATATTAATATTTAGTAAACACATGACTTTTTGTCGTTGACAAAGCCTAATGGAAATTTGAATGATCTAATTGATAGAAAATGTCCCCATATTCATGCTTATCAATAAAAACGTCAGAAAATGTATTGTAATATGTAAATTACGTTAAAATACATTTCGTTATTAGGAATAATAGACGCGAATAGATTTCTGACCACGATAAGCCACGTCAAGCTAAATCAAGACAATTATTATGACATTAAAAGTACAAACATTTCATATGTTCAGTATTGACCAGGTTTTAATTTATCTAATAGGCACGTACCCATTAATATAATCAGTTATAATTTAGTGAGCAATGGCGGCAACCGATGTTTACTTTCCGCATAAATTTAGTAACATGGCAGCATTGTTAAAGAAAATCGCGAGGTTGTGTTTTATTACCGTAGCTTATCAAATTTTACGCCTGTGGAAATCGGGGCTGGTCTGGATAATGGCAATCTCTCTATTTTACCATAAATTTAAATTAGTTATAGAAGACTGACAAATATACTAGGACGTCGTAAAACTAAACTATCGATCAGAAAAAAATAAAGTGCAACGCGCACAAAAAATGCGATAATTCGTCGGAAGGATTACAGAAAAAAATTAGTTTATTTATTTTTATTTATTTATTTTTGATTTAATTTTACCATTTCAAACATAAAATTATACACTTTAACACATATATACAAAGGTAAACAAAAATAATAAACATAACATTAATACAGGGTGTAACAAAACTCGATGTACAACCCGAAAACTGGTGAATCTACATCGTATTTGGAGACGATTGTGTAATATACCTTTTTAATCTGAGCTAAAAAAAATTTTTTTTTCTTCTCACACATTTCATAAGTATGGCAGATTAAGTAAAATTGCTCATATTGCTTATTAAAACACGTTTTTTAATTTTTTAACGTTTTTTAATTTTGTTTTCTTTATGGATAGTATTAATTTGGCTAAATTCATGATATTTGATAACAATTTAAAAAAAAAAACGAAAAAAAAATCAACTTCGTACTCAATTTTCTCGAAAACTTCTAAAAAAAAAATTCTACAAAATCGACTCTAAATATTATGTAGATTCACTGGTTTTCCGCTTGTACGCCGAGTTTTGTTACTCCCTGTATAAGTACAACATTTAGGGAGAACAAGGCGAAGATAATAATGTTTACACAAAAAGAATCGTAAATACAGTTAGGCCGCATTTCAGTCTGGCATTGTAACTTATATCTAGTTTAAGTTTACTTAGTTTTTAGGGATTCTGCATCGCAACATTCTTGCCTTATACAGTAATTACGTATCAGTAAATTAGTGTTAACCCGTGACTTAATAACTATTCGTAAAGAAAAACTCACAAATATATGGATGCAGACAATACGTTTTTACTGATAACAATTTGCATAAATCACTTTGATAGACATCATAGAATTGTAAACAAAATATCATTTTTCCGGGTTTTTTTTTTTGAAAGGGTGATACTGGTATTTTTATTTCTTTTGACCGATTGCTTTTCAGTCATGAAAAAGTCAACAACAACGGTTACAACTTGAAATAACTTGAAAATATGCAAACGCGGCGCGGAGAGCACCAGAAAAAAATTCAACTTGTAAAGTTGCAGATGCAGACGCGACGGGAGAATGTATCAGTTTGAAAGGTTGAAAACGCGGACGGGAAGTTTCAACTTTGAAAGTTGCAAACGCGGACGGGAAGTTTCAACTTTGAAAGTTGCAAACGCGGACGGGAAGTTTCAACTTTGAAAATTGCAAACGCGGACGGGAAGTTTCAACTTTGAAAGTTGCAAACGCGGGCGGAAAATGTTTCAGTTTGAAATGTTGAAAACGCGGACAGGAAGCTTCAAATTTAAAAGTTGCAAATGGGGACTAGGAATGTTTCTAATTTAAAAAGTTGCAAAAGCGGACGGGAAAGGGTTTCAACTTGAAAAGTTGCAAACGCTAACCGGAATACGTTTCAACTGTAATGACTGTGTTGGTTTTGTAAATAAATAAATAATATTTAAAATAAAGAGTTTAAAATAAGAGTTTTCAAAGTAACAAGTATCTTGTGAACGCTATGAATATAATATTATTATAATGATTGTATTCACTACCTATTTCTACCTGAATTCCCGCCTTGGAATGTATCAATTTTCGGCGTTTAATTAGTCGCGGTATTCACTATCTACCACATTATTCCAATTAAATATACTTAGTGCGATAGTACGTCAATTACGAAGGGAGACTTCCGACACGCGAACGCTTATTCGGGTGTTGGTAAAATAAATAAATAAAAAAATTGAAAATAAAATTAAATATACCCTAAACTTAATTAGGCAACTGTAATTTTTTATTTTTTTCGCGATAACTTTAAGCATGCGAACGTGTTCAATGTAAATGTAAACAGTCCCAATGATTAATTATCTGGGTGGCTTAATTGTTCCTAATATTAACTAAACATCACACTTTTTCCGTAGAGGAAGGCAGTGAAAATAAAATGCGATGCCAGCATATTATAAACTTCGAACTAACATCGCTACGCATATCCACATCGCATTCAATATGTAATGTATGTTAATGTATCATAAAAGCATTAATAATTGGTTGAAACTGATTGCATTTTTATCAGTTACAATTTCCTACATTAAATAAATATGTTTATCTGGGTTCTCGTGTCATAAAACATACTGGCAGAGGTAAAATCCGCGAAATTTGTTAAGAAAATTAACGCCATAAACTCGCTTTTGCCAAAAACGATTTTCAGACTTTTTCCGTTCCGTTCCGTATGGTCGTATCGCGTGTTGTGGGAGGTTTTATTTTAAAGACGGTATAAAATTGTAAAGTAGAGGCTAGATACAACTATGCCTCGGTTGAGATAAAAAACGGGACAAGATCATCCGGCATTCGGCATCCCGCCGCCACTCGATCTAGACTCCGGGGCGCGCGGCCGAGAATATGAAACAATGGTAACCTGTAGCTCGATCACAGATCACTATCGACGCGGTAATAAGCGACGTGATAACGATTTCTTACCATGGATGTTTAACGTTTTCGCGATCACAATGGAACACGCGTTAAAAGTTATCGATCGGGATTATTAAACGAGCGCATCAAGTCGCGAGCCATTTCCCGAGATATATCTTCTTCGCACATATCTTCTTTCAATCTTCCTCGAGTGCCGTATTGCATTTAGCCGGCGTTCGGCAAGCCAAATATTGAGAAAAGCAGTCGACATAATTAATAATCCGACACGCGCGTTGACTTTCTTGATTTGACGTTTGACGTTTAGCCGCGATATTTATTATCATCTATGGTGCTCGGCAACGCGAACGTGGTATGAACGTATGTTCATTGTGATCGGTCAAATGGTTAGCGTTAGCACGTGGTTAGCACGTTTTTAACTACGTCGATAGTTATCTGTGATTGAGCTCCAGCTGCGGCTGCGAGAAACTGTGCCGCATTGGAATTAACCCATTACTAAACTCACCACTTGTTTCATAACTATTTTATAAATCTCGTAACGTATGTGTTTTGTATATTTTTACATTAAGTATGGAAGCGAAGTATGGAGTTGGAATAATAAGGATGAAAGTAGATTGAATGCAGTTGAAATGCGATCTCTCAGGCGAATGTGTGGTAAAACTATGTATGATAGGTGCACTAATGTTGAAATTAGAGCGGAATGCAAATTAAGAAAGGTCTTTTACGTTGGTTCGGTCATGAAGAGCGAATGGATGATGAAAGAACGACTAAAAAAATATATGATGCGACTGTCCCTGGATGTAGAAGTCGAGGAGGGCCGAGAAAGACATGGCATGATCAAGTAAAACAAGTGCTTGAAAGTGGGCATGTAAGAAGTCGGAATAATCGACGTGCGTGCATGAGAAGATGTATGAATGTGGAGGAAGCAAGAGAAGTATGCCAAGACAGAGTGGTGTGGCGTTCTATCCTCTCTGCCTACCCCTTCGGAGAAATGGAGTGATGGTTAGATAGTTAGTTAGTTAGTTGTTAGAAAAAAATTATAGCCAGTTTTAAAGGACAATTGGTCAACCTTTATCTTTTAATATTTTTGTACTATATCTTATATCCAATTGTCTGTTATTGTTCCTTAACAAAATAAAAGAAATAAATAAACAACATTATTTTTACACGCATAAACGTTTTTATAACAATGATGCAAAAAATATGCACGCTGCGCTAGCGAATACAAAACATTGTCACTAAGTTGTAAGCAAAAGGCATGTCTACTGTACACATCTGACTACCTATTAGACATTAAATGCTTGGCATAATACATGGTGTAACAAAACTCGCAGTACAACCCGAAAACTGGTGAATCTACATCATATTAGGAGTCGAATGTGTAATATGACTTTTTAATCTGAGCTAGAAATTTTTTTTTTCTTCTCATAAAAGCTCTCATTAGTACCGCAGATTAAAATTATAATGCTGTTTTTGATTCTGTTTTATTTATGGATAGTATTAATTTTACTAAATACATGATAATATTTAATAACAATTTGCAAAAATATATCGGAAAAAAAAACTTCGTACCTACTCAATTTTCTCGAAAACTATGAGTCAAATAAAAAAAAAATCTATAAAATCGACTCCAAATATGATGTAGATTCACCGATTTCCCGCTTGTACATCGTGTTTTATTACACCGTGTATAATACATAATACGTCGGTAGTTTTCAAGATTGCATAAATATATCGAACGGCCCCGTAATAATATCTAACACTCGTTCTAGATCATAAACGACACTGAGGCATTGTTAACGAGTTATTGTAGAGACAAGTAAAAAGGTGAGTAACCTTTGTCAGTCGATAATAACACACGACTCTGGTTTCCTTTAACCGCACCCAATGGTGAATAGGGTACTGGGTGCTTGGCATAAACAAACATCGAGATCGAATTCATAACATTGTATGGAGAATCATTGCCAGCGAAGAAATTGCGATGGATTCGATCTCGATGTTTGTTTATGCTAAGCACCCTGCATCGGTACATTTATTTCATGAAGGTAAGATGATCAGTCACACGCTTTAATACCAGTCCAAGGTATGTCCGCCTCGTAGCATAGTGGTAGCGCATTCATGAGGTCGCGGGGTCAACATGAAATATTGATTGGCATGTGATGCATTAATAATAACACAATCAAAGTTTCGTAATCTTAGCACTCGATTTCTCCACCTCCCACCCTTTTCATTTCTTGCGCGACAGCGCAATTAATAGCCGCGACAGCGTACATCTTCGATCACTTGAACCTGGCCGATGTAGCTATTTCTATGGAGACTTCCCCGATGCGACGATGGTAAAGGCCCGTTGATCACTATTATTAATATCAAATATCTAGGTTGAAAAATGACTCAGGAAGTCAATGAAATAGTTTGGAGAAGGGTTGTGTACTTCATGTGCTCCTCCAAATAGTGGATAGGTATATCGTGGAAAATATAGGCCAAAAGTTTCTACTAAACTAACTCAATCTTGTACGAACGAAATTGTCTTCAGAGTTGATTGATTTAAATTTTTACTTGTTTACAAATTTGCTCTTTCACCCCGTTACGATAAAACGTTAATCTCAAAGTATATAGATACTTTAGGTATAAGATTTTGCGCTGAAACATTCACTCAT
This sequence comes from Micrasema minimum, assembly GCA_022494985.1. Lineage (NCBI taxonomy): Eukaryota > Metazoa > Arthropoda > Insecta > Trichoptera > Brachycentridae > Micrasema > Micrasema minimum. The sequence goes on from JAGVSP010001530.1 coordinate 26,759, forward strand.
GATCTTATGCGTATCACTCATTAGTTGGTGGCTGACGAAGGTTATTAAAAATGTCATTAAAACGTTTTTATTTTAAAGAAAAACCGTCATCTTTTTGTCTGTAGAAGTAAATCTGTGGCCCATGGCTTGGACCAATTCTAGTTATCTATTTCTATTGGTCAAACATTTCCAAAATCTCCCCATCTACCAACATTGGCCGATTGACGGCAAAGAGCCATTAATTTGCAAAATAGACGCGAATAAAATAAATAAATTTTAAAATATGGTTGCAATGTATGGACTCATAATGCGCTCCATTTTGTGCTAAGTAAACGAATATAGCGATTAGATTTTGTATGCACTGAGATTTGATTGATAATGACACGATGCGGGAATCGTGTGGTTCGATTCACACATTAGACGTGAGAGGTCAGAGTTCAAATGCCTACTGTCGCCGGGGTGAATGAAAATTCCTGAACACGCAATAATTTAGTAGGAGACGAGACGGCTAATAGCTAAATAGCTGGACCCGTCTTATGCGATCAAGTGAGATGATCGAGATACGTAGATCGACATCGAATAAGAATAATTTATACTCTGGTAATATTTTACCGCAGGGCAATAAAACGCAAATACAGATTAGAACCAAGGAGGTTGTGCTATAATAACATTAGTTGAACAGTATTTGTAAGTGGCGCGGTGCATTATTCTTTATTGATAAGACTCTACATCTTGTTTCAGATGACGCAGACTGGCTATAGGAAATAAGAACTGGCAGGGGGTGAGTTGGCAAACGTTGCGATAACCTTCACCCGCAACATAGTGACACATTTGGCAACATCCACCCCATGTGCCATGAGACGAAATAAGAGCCAAAAAGTAAACTTTCCATTTAGGTAGTTCGCAAAACACACGACTCGATGTGAAAAGTGGGCGAGTCAGAAGACTTAGTGAATTTCTAATACTAGACGCGGCGACAACACGATTAAAATCATAAAATGCAGAACGGATTCAAGAGGAAGTTTGCGCTGCCTTTTCGGGGCAAGTTGTGATCGGTTGGCTCTCCAGAAAACAACATTCCGTATATTACTGTCCAGACTCCATAATAAGTTCATGGGTTCATATCCTGTTCGAAGGACCATATCGAGACTCTAATGGGGCTGGTGGAAGTTTGATTAGACATAACGGCTCCACATTGGCGGACTTTTGAGCGTGTTCTCTCACTGATGACCGAGGTGGTGAGGGTTTATGACGAGCACCCCGGAATCACCACTACACCAAGACAGTTGGGGTTGCCAATGTCAAGGCAAAGTGAATTTCCGAAAATTGCTGTGTTAATTATTGACTTCAAAAGGATAAAGAACGGATTGAGATTGAGAAGAAATGGTGATGCGGAGCAAGCTGTTCCTTGTCTTTCTGTTGGTGTTGGTGTTAGTATTGGTGTTCCAACCGCGTTTCTCCGTGCGGTACGACTACATCCCTCTAGCGGATATCCCGCGCGAGCTGGTGCGCGCCGCGCGGCCGGGCGCGGGGCCCGCGCGGCCCGCGTGCCGGCACGCCGTGCTGCGCGAGGGCCGGCTGCTGCCCGCGCCCGCGGCCGGGGAGCCGGTCGACCGGCCCGACGCGCGCGCCCTGCAGGCCGGCCAGTATGCGCCCGACCACTGCCAGCCGCAGTTCAGCAGCGCGGTGCTGGTGCCGCACCGCAACAGGACGGCGCAGCTGGAGATCTTCCTGTCCTACATACACAACTTCCTCATGCGGCAAGAGATCCATTACAGGTAAATGTGATTTCATACCTATCGGTTTCTCGGAAATGAGGAAATCCGTTTCGAAATTTAAGTCTGTTGAATCTGTACTAAAAATAAAAGGTAGTCGGAAAGTTTTCTATTCGTCTTCGGAGGCCTAAGCCAGGTACAGACATGACGGAAATCACCAGGTTATTTAAAGTTATGGAATCGGGTGAAATCGCTGAGTAACTGAGCAGAATGTAAACAAAATGATATCTAAACTAAGATCTAAAATATTCCTTGGACTTTAAGACAATGTTCATGTATTCCATCCAATAAAAATCGCAAGGGAAAACTGTTTGAGTGGCCATGGAACTCGGCTTTCCCTGTCTCATCCTGCACGAGTGTGGAAACTGCACGAAAATTATACCTTCTAAACATCGACAGTTCTAGGTAAATATAACGATATACGAGTACGTGGACATTTACGCCGGAGCGCGAGTGGCCATGGAACTCGGCTTTCCCTGTCTCATCCTGCACGATGTGGACCTGCTGCCACTGCACGAGGGTAACCTGTTCGCCTGCAACCTTCCCCAGGCAATGAGCGCCAACATCGACAAGTTTATTTAAAGCAATAACGATTTACGTTTGGAACAACGCCGGAGCGCGAGTGGCCATTTCGGCTTTCCCTGATACATCACGATGTGGACCTGCTGCCACTGCACGAGGGTAACCTGTTCGCCTGCACTACCTTCCCCAGGCATGAGCGCCAACATCGACAAGTTTAGGTAAAGAAAATATACGAGTACGTGAGACATCAGGGGGACGGCAGGCCGTGGAACAACGCCGGAGCGCGAGTGGCCATGGAACTCGGCTTTCCCTGTCTCATCCTGCACGATGTGGACCTGCTGCCACTGCACGAGGGTAACCTGTTCGCCTGCACTACCTTCCCCAGGCACATGAGCGCCAACATCGACAAGTTTAGGTAAAGCAATAACGATATACGAGTACGTGAGACATCAGGGGGACGACAGGCCGTGGAACGACGCCAGATCGCGAGTGGCCACGAAACTCAAACACTTAACTACGATACGTTTTTTAACATAACTAGCCCACAACAAAGGTGCGTCTGTATGAATAATGCTACGTTTTTATTTGTGTCAAAAATACCATACTTTTATTATTAATTAATTTTGTTACGGCAATCCATAAACAACCCAGATGAAAAAATATTCGAAATGCGGGCAGGTATTTCATGCAATGTTCACAGTTTTCATATTCTCAACAATTTTTTTTATAATTTATGTTTTTTTAAACATTTCTTATGTTTCTAGGTACAATTTGCCGTATAAATATTTGATTGGTGGAGCTTTGGCAATAACGGCTGACCAGTACAAGGCAATCAACGGATTTTCCAACAAGTTCGAAAAGTGGGGAGGGGAAGACGATGACCTGAGCCACAGAATCGCCAGTGAAAATTTCGTCATACAAAGGTGAGATAAAGTGCTTAGCTGATCTGGTTAATTTGGTATGAATTTCCTGTTAATGTTATGTATCCCGTCAAGTTATTCGTAAAATCCCCGTTTTTCCTGACAGTCTTCCAAATGAATTTTCAAGAATGACTTATTCAAAGTGATCGGTAACTACTGCCACGTTTAAAAAAAACTCCACTGACTGCTGAACGTTTTGCATTCGGACAAAAAGCTTCCTCTTTAATTTTTATAAAATATCGATTCCATACTCAAAGCCCAAGTTTTTTCCGTGTATCCGTAGCCGAACAGAATATACAAGTAATTGAATACAATGCACAAACCTAAATTAACAGATAATATTATTTGCGACATTAAATGATTGCGTGTCTTTCAGATTTCCTCCAGATTGGTCAAAATACACAATGATGAAGCACAGACAGGAACCAATAAATGAAAATAGGTTCAAAGTGATGGATGATAACTACGGAAAACATAAGGAGGACGGATTGTCAACTCTCCAATACAAGCGTATGACAATCTCAAGCCATCAGCTCTACACGAATATAACAGTGGAATTATAATCATTATTATAGGACAGACATATATAAAATTTAATTACTCTTCAGTAGGTAGTAATGTTCGCCTCGTGGTGTAGTGGTAGCGCGTCGGGCTACTACGCATGAGGTCGCAGGTTCGATTCCCAATGGGGGTCAATATGAAATATATATTTAAAAATGTGTTTTTCACATAAAATATTTCATATGTAATATAGTTCGCGTCATGTAAAAAGAACGCTGGCGGTCAAGCTGCGCACTAGCGAATTACGCGATTATCGGCCTTGTTTGCGACGCGGGGTGGGCGGGTCACTTGCGCAGACCCACCCCCTCCACTTTCCTCCAGCGTTCGTTTTAGATGACGCGACCTATACCTTGGACTGGTTTTGAAGTGTAAGACTGATCATCTTGCCTTCATATAGTAAAAATGATCAATCTACACTGCACGTGGTGTTCAAATTCAGTGCCCTATGCACCATTAGGTGTGGATAAGAGAAAATAGAAGTAGCAGTAAGTTGTTACCAAACTAATTATAATTTGATGTAAATAGATTTCATTTTCTTCTTGTCTATATTGAATTTTCACACATGAATAAGGAAAATATTATTTATTATTGATATCCCAACAGAGACAGAGAAACTCTGGAAACGAATGTGGGTTATCTAGGCGTTTACAGGGCTTATGACCTGACACTGGCTGGGTTAAGTGGCCACTTGATGTACCCAGCCAATGACAGGTCATAAGCCCTGTAAACGCCTAGATACCCCACATTCGTTTCCAGAGTTTCTCTGTCTCTGTTGGGATATCAATAATATCTGATATCAGCCCAGCATGGGTATAATCCAGTAATTTGTCTACAAGTATTTGTATACATTCAAAATGTTGTTAATAAATATTACTTATTTGAGGTCAGATAGTAAATACTCAAGTTTTCTTAAAAGTAATCAAGGTTGAAAGACATGTTTTGTTGCTATTGCTGAAATTCCAATAGGAACAGTGCAAATTGTACTAGGTCCTATCCCTTTTTACTGTACCTAGTGATATTTTTGAGATTACTTAACTAAAAGTGCCAAATGGATGTAACATGGTGTATAGTGAAGAACGGACTAAGAAATAGAGGTAGAAACGCATAAGGCATCCAATGTCAACACTCCTCCATCATGTTCCGTAATACACAAACCAAAGAAGCTGACAAGAGATTCTGTGAAGTTTAATTTAGTTGAGAAAAAATAAATATATGATGGCCAAAAACTAATTAAAGAAAATAGACATTAGATGCTGCTGAGAACTAGTCATACATGGCAGAAAAGAAAATTTAAACCTTAGACAAACTCATATTGTACCGCTTTTTTCCTCATAGTGAAGGTTACATTTTATGATTATTATTTATGTTTTAGAGTTTACTTTATTTTTTTTGTAACTGTATTTATTGAATGTGTATTGTCAAAATTAAACCATACATATTTATCTGCATACATAAAGGCAGTGTAAATATTATGTTCAAGCCCTATTTTCACAGCTGCAGAGACAGCGACAACATTGACTTAGCAAGTTAAACATTTTTGGTCAAAAATAAACTGTTGTGTCATTTTACCTAGCTCATTTTCATTGTGGTCAACGAAATAATAGCAACCACCTAACAACGTTTTAAGATATGCACATAGCAGGCTAGGGCCGAACTATGCTTTGTGGGGTTTTATTGTGGTCAACGAAATCATACAGGCTAATGGATTTAGAACTTTTATTTATAGAAAGTTCTTTTGATGATGATTCTAAAGACATTTCACCTTAATATGTGAGTTGCAACTGGAAATATGTGAGCAAATACACAGAGTTAGTTTGTCCTTCTCTCGGTGTAGGGGTAGCGCGTTGGGCTGCCGTTCATGAGGTCGCGGGTTCGTTTCCCGATGGGGGTCAATATGAAGTATTTATTTGAATGTGATATTCACACAAAAATATTTCATATGTGATACCTTTGACTGACGCGCAAGACTGATCATCTTGCCTTCATGTAACAAATTATCGAGATCCACTGCACCTTGTGTATCAATGCAGTGCTCTATGCACCATTGGGTGCAGATAAGGAGAAGTAGTAGTAGTTTTGAAAAGCCTGGAACGATGGAGATTCTTGGATGGGACGTATATTAAAATATTTGAGAACTCTTGAAATGATGCGTCGCATTGTTTTGACAAAATAACATTTTTATCTGTGTAGCTGACGGAAAGGTGATTACATGTGATGTAACTAAGCTTTATTTGACTGATGTGCAAAAATATTTTATAAATATTGTTGTGTACACTCTTTTGTGATGGAAAAGTAGTTAATAGTAAATGCATTGTAAAAAAAAACTTTTATTTTATAAGATTATTCATATCATCCTTCACTTCACTTCATGGATGTAATCATATGCGTTTAAGATGCCTTGAAAATTTGTGATGGTTAAATACCAATAATAAATTGTATTACTTTATTTATTTTGTTAAATTACGTACATAATATTACTCTTATTGTAAGTTCCTAATGTATGAAAATGTCATAAAATTGCGTTATGAAGAATGAAATTTTGTTGTTTATTCAGAAACTGATTTTTATTAATTTGTCGTAAGAACTGAACAATTATTGTAATTAAGTATTTCTAACATCATTGCATTGCATTTTGGGAAATTTTTAATGCACATATAATGTTTTTCATAAATTTATCAATAGGTAAATTTTAAAGTGCATTGTAAGCACAGATAAAAATGTGGCCTTTCATGATACAGTCTGAAAACTGTCCCGTATAAAGCTAAAACTGGATGAAAAACTGTGTGCTAGTGTCAGATTCTCACTGTGCGCTAATTCCACACATTTTTTCACACAGTTTCGGCGCGCGCATCACCCGCGGCGATTACGACAGTATAATACGTATAATATTCAATAGTATCGGTAATATTACAAATAAACTTTGATAAACTTTTACTATGGCGAATATGAATATAATGTAATAAATAATATGAACTGAAATCCTAGATCGAAATTCAAAATATCGAATAACGACTATTTGACAGATGAGTAATGTTGCCAAATTGTAAAATCGGTAGAAGTTCCTAAAGTTATTCATAATATATGTATGTTGAATTTATCTGCGCTTATAATTGCATAAAATAAATGCTTTAAAATTAAAATGACTCCAAAATCGGTAAATCGGTTGTACATTTTCAGTAGATTCGATAAATCTCCACAAAATCGATAGATCTGCAAAAAATCGATAAGATAGGCGACGATAGAGATTATTAGTATGACAACATTTATGGCAGTCCGACTGTGTATTCTATGGTCGACTGTCGCGTTCTGCGCATGCCTACAGACAGTAAACTGTGCCGTGTAAAGGTAAAATTCACACACTGCGCAGTTTTTTTTGGTCAGAAAACGGTACAAGAAACTGTGTAGTTTTCTGAACAAGAAACTGCACAGTAATGTTAGTTGACGACTTAAAGAAAAGAATAAAAATGTAAGATATAATGACTCACCGGTTTCTTGGCGGAAGACGGCTTGTCTTGTTTCTGGAGCACATAGGATGCGTTCCTGGGAGTGCGCGGTGGGGAGCCCACTAGTCCTGGGTTACTCCTTGAGCGGCTCCTGTCGGTGGACCTGAGACCGGTGGTAGGACTCGGTTTCTGCTCCTCCTGGTCCCCCCCCCCCTTCCTGGGTGATGGTATTGTCATCTTGGCCCTTCTCCGCTGCCTCAGGTCGGCCAGACGAACTCACTCCACTGTCGTTGGAGAGACGTTTCTCCACCATATCCACGACGGGACTGAAAAGATGTAATGTTATTTTCAGAAGATAAACAGTTATCTATGCAGTCTAAGGGGGGAAATAATGTATTGAAAAATAGTTAAAGACCTTAGGATGTAATGACGCGCAGGCTATAGAGAGGCCCTTTCGCCGTTTTACAGCGGAAGCGTTGCAAATTTTTGGTTAGCGACAACTTACTCTGCTGGCGGCCATTATATTTTTTGACAACAGCCGCGCGAAAGAACGTCACTTTCGTCGCTTTAAAACTAGTAAATAAATTAAATATCAAAAACGGCAATGGTGAATTGAAGTATGCTTGGTTGTAGCAGTAAGAGTGTCAAATTTCTTCACATTTCACAGGTAAATTGATTTCGATAAATAATTATTTTTTTTCATTGATTTTGCATATATTGTAAATTATTTGTATGAAAACTTTATAATACATTATTTAAGTTTTTCTTAATTTAGGTGGATTCAATTTACAGTAAAGTATTTTACTCTAAGATTACGTGATATGGGGCGCATTAGGCATTGCTTGCATTTGTTTTGCTGCAAAACTAGCCAACTTGTGTTTGACAATCATAGAATGGTTTACTTTAGGGCCCCTCCAATAGCTGGCGGCGTCATTATTTAAGTTAAAGAATCACCCTAATCATAATGTTTTTAAAGTTATTTCTTTATTAATATTTCTAATGTCATGCATTCTTGACTTTTATTGGAATTTTACTCTTGGCTTCTTCGAGAATTGTTTTAGTACCTCTATTATATAACATTAATATAACAATAGGATTTGCAGCTACCAAAATCCACATTAAAATTTGCCAATTTAGTTTTGATAGTAGAAATTTAATTCTCAAGAACATTAAATTATTATAACATACACTAATTTCTTCCAATCAAATTTTAATTGTTTTTTTTTTAAATATATAATATTATAATAAAACTTACATTTCCTCAGCAGGTGGTGGTGGTGGGGATGCAGGTCTAGGAGTTGCAGTTTTCTTTCCCTTTCTTGTTCGCTTTGGCCTCTGTTTCACTTTCTTTTTTTCTATAATAACACAAATTAAATGAGCAACACCTTTGATAAAAAAGAAAGGTAAGGCAACATTGTTACTGCACGCTAATTTAGTTTTATGTAAAAATTGGAGTTTACAGACTGATTGATTTTTTTAATAGGTTATAAAATTTCATGAATTATAATGACCTAAAGAATAGTATTAAGGATAGATGGCTGATGAATAAAAATTGATATTTACCAAATTCCTCATCAGAGCTGCTGTAGTCTACTCTTGGTTTAATTTGTGGGACTTCAACAGTTACTTCAGTAGTCTCTGCATTGGATTCACTATTATCATTTACAGCGGCTCTACCCTAAAAAAATCACAGAATAAGTCAAAACTTCAAGGTTTCCAACTGGATTTGAGAGCACAGATTGTGTTTTTCTGGGTTATTATGCCGTGTTTCTGGGCTTTGTGCTCCAAAATGTCGGCAAAGCCCACAAACACTGCACGATAAACTAGAAAGAATTCTATCTTTATTCTGAAGGCGGTGAAAAACCTACAAACTTGTAATTTGAGAGATCTAGCGATAGTAAATTTTGTAATTTTAAAAAAAATCTTTACCAAAAACACAACATACAAATACATATATATATGCTTTCAATTAACTTATGTTTGCAGAACAAATATAAAGAAAATTACGTAAATCTGCAAAAAATAAATTTATTCTGATTTTTATTAGTAAAATTGTTCGATTGAGGCAGTCCTGTCAGAAGATCCAGTACGACCAATTATGCGATTTTATTAATTGTTCAAAAAGAAAATGGTTTTGGGAATAAAATTGGTGTAGGTAATCTTTGTACCCTTTTTGTGCGGGTGGAGATATTATTTTTGAGCTTGCTCAACCCACCGGTGGAGGTCCTGTGGACTCCCTGGGGGGCTCCATGGAGATATTATTTCTCGAGCTTGCTCTAGTAGACCTTGTGCAGCGTCCTGTGGACTCCCCTGACACTGGAATAAACAGGACAGAGATATTATTTCTCGAGCTTGCTCTAGTAGACCTTGTGCAGCGTCCTGTGGACTCCCCTGACACTGGAATAAACAGGACAGAGATATTATTTTCTCTAAGCTTGCTCTAGTGGACTCCCCTGACACTGGAATGTGCAGCTCTAGTCCTGTGGACTCCCCTGACACTGGAATAAACAGGACAGAGATATTATTTCTCGAGCTTGCTCTAGTAGACCTTGTGCAGCGTCCTGTGGACTCCCCTGACACTGGGAATAAACAGGACAGAGATATTATTTCTCAAGCTTGCTCTAGTAGAACTTGTGCAGCGTCCTGTGTTGACTCCCCCCTGACACTGGAATAAACAGGACAGGAATATTACAGAGCTTGCTTAGTTTTCTCAGCGCTTGACTCCCCTCTGGAAAAAACAGGACAGTAGATATTATTTGTGCTCTAGTAGACCTGCAGCGTCTGTGGACTCCCCTGACACTGGAATAAACAGGACAGAGAAGAAACCATCATTTGCATGCCTTTTTCTTTATACTCACTAAAATAAACCAAATAATTACTTGTTATTCGGTAAATTAATAAGAGAGAGAAACAACCGTTCAAACATTGACAAAAAATATATGCATTGGATTCACAGCCAGATTGGAATTTATAAGAGTAGAAAATATTAATTAGTCGGAATGGAAATGAGCAGGCATGTTAAAAAATCACTTGAGCGAAGACCAAAGCTAAGAGAAATACTTAATTAAAAATAATTGTAAGTATTCAGAGTTATAACATACACTATTGACACTGCTCAAAAGGTACTAAAATTGCTGTGTTAGCTTTCTAAGTTCTGACCTTTGGATGTGTCCACAGTTTTGGCTGAAACATTTCTGCGACTTCTGGTGGAGGTGTTTTGACTAACATCTGCATTGTCTTCCGAATCAACAGTCGTATCATTCGTCTTCTTGGGACGACCTTTTCCTGTAGTGAAAAAAAAACGTTGTTATAAAGCATTTTGTCTTTGTGAGTGCAATACCATATAAAACAGCATACATACAAATATACTGCATTCAAATTATTTTTATAGAAATTATTTTCAACGAAATACCAGGGTTTTTTGTAGTTTCCGAACATTATAAAATAATAAATTTGGTGGCCGAAAACTGCAACCATCATTTCATTTTATTATTTATATAAATTTGTATTTACATGGAACCCTTGTTCTTCTATGGCTA
>JAGVSP010001531.1:0-39460 GCA_022494985.1 Micrasema minimum
TTTTTCGTGTAAACCGCCCCTTAAATAATAAATTACGTCATACAAACGGCTGAAGGTTTAATATTTCCGCCAGCACCCCTAACACAGGCTAGAGGGTAGAAAAACACCCACCACGTGGTTACTAAAACGTGCTTATTAGAATACAAACCAACAATTTATTGTATTTTACAAGGAATTTGAATAAGTTATTCTCTTATCTTATTAGGCACATAAATAACATATAACTGATTTTTTTTGAACATTTCAAAAATGTATTGTGAAAAAAGATTCTATAATTTTCGTGGAACGTAAAATCCAGTTAACTGACTTAATAGAATGTAATTCTGTGACTAAAAAATATAAGCTTACAATGAATTAATGACAAGTTGAAATTTTATAATTTTTTTGAAAGATTTAAAATGTATCCTTACAATGCAATCCATTGTTTCTTTTTTAATTAAAAAAAAATATCAATACAATTGTGAAATGTGCAATTGTTGAGAAAATGGAATTATATTACTAATAATAAATGTAAATCAACATTATTTAGGGTTTTTTAAACTGAAAAACTACCTCTTGTCTATTCTTTTCTAAATCCTTTTAAAGTTAACAAAGTTTCCTTATTTTTATTTCCGGTGCTTGGAAGCACTGCTTCAATGATACTAAAAGTGCACACAAAGTCACAATGCATTTAAATTTTATTTTTATAATGAAACTGTAGCGGAGCAAAACTGCAGGTGGAAATGTTATTAGGAAGAGACAACCCAAGTGTTATGGAGCTCGGATATAAAATCCAATATAATTACTTTGTTTACGAGACTACCAGCAGAACTTCCGAGATTCATAATATCCCTTTGACTTTTACCGTTTTAACTTTTGCCAAGTTTAACCTTTTCTCTTTTGTAATCAGTTTCACTAACGTTTTATTATTTGCGGATATTAAATAGTATTCTACTGAGGCACAAAATACGCAATTACGTTCAAATTTACTTCTTGGTAATTAAGTTTTCAGTTAAATAAACTTATACCCTATTTGTCTAACTTCTAAACACCCTATCACAAATAACTATTTGCCACTAATATAACGCGTATTTCAACTATTTTGGGAGCAAGCTTTTGTTAAAATAATATGTTTGACTGCGTTATGTCATGTAAAATTAATTTGGTTCATTATTCTAGGAAAGCTTTGGCTGAAAGTCCTCATCTAATTGCTGTACAACACGCCTAAAACTCTAAATTTTAAGGCACATTTGTTGCTGATAAAAATCAACACTCAACCCTTATAAATAATCCGTATCAAACATAAGATCAGTGGACGAAAACCCTTATCTTATTTCTTTAAAATGTACAGCACGACGTTAAATAATGTCTAAAACAACTAACGCATTAACGCGTTAGTAAGTTGAAGGAATAAATTCAAGTTTAGAGACTTCCGTTACTTAAAGTGATTCAGCGGATTAAACACGGCACCGCCATTCGGAGGGCGCATAGTACACTGTACACTAACATGCAAAATCACAATTAATCTTTAGTTACAATTTTAATAAACAACGCGTCCGTAGCGCCGCGGCGCCGACGTCACTCTCGTTTTGGTTAACGGTTATACGTCGCTTGGCGTCGCGTATCGCGCTATGCCAGCATTTAAATAATTAAACCTTTCGTGAAATAGAAAACCTTCGGTGAACCATATCTCTAAGGAGACTGTATTGTCAGAAAATCTAAGGTTAATAATTGTAACTAAATTTTGAGATTTCGAGTTGATTTGGTGTGGATATTTAAGTTGAAGGATGATTCAATATATCGCCCGTAAATTTTAACACAATAATCACATTTCTCATGATTTTTTAGAAGGTATATTAAAGCATAGAAATTTAAAAAAACAGTTATTTTAATTAAAGACTGTGAATCACATAATTTTGTTCGTTTTTAACCCCAAAAATAGAAACTCGGGATAATAAAAAAAGAACTTGATAACAATCTTTAAAACATCTTTTATGAAAACAGTTTTATCTTCTTTACCGAAAATTGTATTATTCCAAGTTACATTTTAAAATGATTTATACCGAGATGAAGTTTTTAAAAATGCAAAATGAAATATTTTTCCAAATCCAAAAAGATCTCACGTTTAATCTTTAGGAAACGCGTTTCATATACAAATGCAAAAAATGGTTTACCCGCGCCGTTTGCTCGTAAATTTTCCTCATGTTTGGGACAAGGCTCTGGGTGATATTTCAGTCATTCAAAAAACGTTTCTGCAGATCTCTGAATAAATTAAACTTTTTTACGCGTTAATAACTTACGTTCCGTATATAGGATTACACTGTGAAGCTTTAAGCACTTTTTCAGTCGGTGTTTACGAAAGATACAAAGATTTATATACTAGAAAGATTTATTGCTTTAGTTATATCTGGAGCTTACATATTCGCTGTTTACATTCATCTTTATTTCTCCCGAGCAATTAGCTGCGGCAAAAAGCTTCTTTGGAGTGAGTTTTTTGCTGCGAATTATTTAGTCGCATTGTGAAATCGTGATATTTATTTTAAACTTTTTTTTTTATGAAAACCAACATCGACTCATTTCTTTCAAAATGAACACATTTATAAAAATATGGAAAAAAGGACATTTTTAAACATTAAATTGATGAGAAAAAAGCAGTATAATGTGATAGTATAAACTTTGATGTAATTTTCTATTCATAAGGTTCTATTAATACCTTGAAATCGTGCTAATTGGCGTATAATTTGGTACTTTTTCTGAGCGCTGAGCAATCTACGAATACTAATCGGTAACTGCATATTATTACTGTGGTTTCATAAATGACCACGTTTTAAAATGTCAAAGAAGGTCACGCTCTATGTTGAGGTAATGTTATAAGAAATGTGTATGTGCAAAAAGTATACTAAAATTGTAATTTAAATCATTCTTTATCAAATGTTAGAGTAGATACTGGATAAAATTGAAAAAACTATCAATCTTATAGTATATTTTGTCTTATTGACGAGTTAGGTTTATTTTATTCTTAAACTTATAAAGCCAGGAGAAAACTCGCCTTCAAGTTCAAGCACAAAGATGCATGTTGGTAATATATTCACACAATCTCTGGTAATATGTATTTATGGTTTAGATATTGGTTAACCTAGTATGCACAAGTTTTTGCTAAATGTTTCCGATTGGTAGCATTTAATGCAATACATTATGATATCTCAGTAAGCACCATTAAATTTCCTAATTCAATGATCACTTGAATAATTTCAAGAACAAATTTGAAGAAGAAATATTTTAGAAAAAAAATAATTCTGCACAAAAGTGTCCAAGACTGTTAACAAGATAGTTCGGCTTGGTAACTGAAATGTCCTCACTATCAGTACCAGCAGGCTGCGATGCAGCATAGTTCCAGACGGAGGAAGACTGTCCACAGACGAGCCACGCGGAGTCAGGCAGCATCACCATAGCCAGTCATAATGACAAAATTAAAGAGAGAGATATACATGGTGTAACTAACCTCGTAGTACAACCTGGAAACTGGTGAATCTACATCATATTTGGAGTCGAATGTGTAATATGACTTTTGAATCTAGATTTAAAATATATATTTTTTTCTTCTCATAAAAGCTTTCATACGGTTTTTTAGTTTGTTTTCTATGTGAATAGTATAAATTAATTCGACTGAATAAATTATATTTGATTACATTTTGCAAAAAAAATTTTTTTAAATCTTCTCGAAAAATAATCAAATCAAAAAAAAATATTTCACAAAATCGAATCAAATCAAAAAAATTTATTACACAAAATCGATTTCTAATATGATGTAGTTTCACTGGTTTAACGCTTGTACATCGAGTTTTGTTACACCCTGTATAAATTATTGTTATATTATCACTTTTTTTGTCCGCCTTGTAGCATAGTGGTTGCGCATTTGGCTACCATGGATGAGGTATTTGTTAAATTTAAAAAGACCGAATTTTTCAACACATTTTTTCATGGTTTGTATTGTAAATATACGTTTCAGCCACACAAACAAAAATATTGCAATGCGTCAATTTGACACTGACAAATGCCTTGATTCTCGGCTTCAAAGCGTTATTTCACTATTTTTTATTTGAACATTTCATTTGTGTGTTTTATTTAGGTATATAACTCATTTCCAGCGGTTTCGCAAACAGCACATGCGAAATCATAAGCAAAAATACATTCCGTTAATGGCAAAGCGTTATGATTTCATCCCAAGACTAATCGAACAATTTGTAAACGTCAGGAACAAAAAGAGCGCCAGGGCTCCTGTAATTTAATATCAAACAATTTGTTTTTTTAACCGAGGCATTAAAAGTTTACAACATTTACGGGTTTTAATTAAAACCTCCTTTCTGCGCCCGGAGAGCTCCTTAATAAGGAAAAATTGAAAAGTCTGAGCCGGGTTCATTAGTGGGGCCATTGTTGCCTTTTGTTCTTTCGCACCTTATTTAAACAAGGATCCTCGAAATCCCGCCAAATTATCAAATAATTCATTTATAATTGTTTTTTAATTCTCTTTTCGGACAGAAAACGCATGCGAAAATAACATTACTGTTGTTTAGTGTTGTTTTGTTTTTGTAAATTCAATTCTATTATTTGGTTTGAAGAGAAGCACTTCAAATTCATAAAAAACACATTTTTAAATAAGCAAACCATAAAATATTGTTAACACAAAAAAACTATGTAATACAAGAACTTGTGATAATTTAACGACTGTTTTAATTAATTCAAGGTTTACTTACGCACATTAGAAGTAACTTCTTGTTTGAAGTTTAGCGTAATTTTACTTTTTACAACAAGACATTAAAATTAATAAAACAATATAACTTTTGGTAAGCTTTACGCTGCGTTTACTTTTGATATATTTATTTTTAAAACAATTTAGCTCCTAAATGAAAATATACTATTGTTTATTTTAAATTCAAACAGAAGAAATTATGCGTTTTACTGTAGAAATTATTAAATGACGATTCACTGTAATTACGTTTGTTTAATGCTTAAGAAATATTATTTAAAAAATCATGTATATTATTTTAATAAACGAATATGGAAACATAAATAAATGTTTTTTTCAATTCCTGGCATGTAATTGACTGTATTGAATTATTTAATAATAATCATCTTTATACCATATCCCTGTGTGGAGCATACGAATTCCACGTCATCACATTTTAATATACTAGTTATTCTAATAAAGTTCACATAAAAATATTTCATAATATATGTGCTACCTTGGACTAGTTATAAATGCTGAAGATACACTTCACTTGTGCCAATTTAATACCTTAGCACCATAAGGTGATTCCGGGCAAGTATCAGTAGAAGTAATGAAATGAATTTTAATTAAAATATATGTACTTATTCCCATAGCGTGGGTGGACACAAAATGTATTTGTTCATTATACATACTAAAATCGAAAATGATTTATTAATTGCGGTTAATATTATTTCTCACACTAAGCGAGAATTTTGACTTCCCGTTACAAATTGAAATTTACGATTCTTTTTAAAATATAAATAAATCCTTTAACAACCTCAAGGGCGCCACGGGGTGGTCTAATTATTCACCTCCAACGAAACAGCTATCGCTTCGCAAATTGCTATCTCGCCCACGTAATCGGATTTCCGGTCCAATGGAGGGGGAAGCCTTAAGGCTCCACTTCCTGGTCGCGGCCGAGGGCTTAAAGTAAAGACAGCCAACCGGAAACGTGAAATGAAGGAGCGACACGAAATGCCCTCTTTGGTGGATGAGTAATATTATGCAAATATACAACTATTGTCTTTTTGTTATGCTAATCCTGTACAATCAAAACAAAGTTTAGCCTTTATACTGGGAGATAGGCTATGGGAGAAACAGCCTGGTACGTACCGAAGCTCCAGAGTAGCGTGCTTATTTAAATTCACAGATTGACAGGGAAATTGATGAGGTTACCATATTTTTCATGTAAAATATTATCCAGAAAAATACTCCCTGGTGGTTTTCTAAAATAATGCACTTCTATTCGAAAACATTGTCATCCTACAGTAAAAATTTGTAAAATGCAGTTTTTTTTCCATGATTCATGTCCAATTTTACTTTTAATTATTCAAATATTCAGTATCTCTGTATAAATTAGGTACCTACAAATTAGGTTTTTGTTAGATAAATTGGTATCCTATATTCGACCCTTTTACACTTTAAACTATCTTGAGCGTTTTCTTAATTTTTGAAAGTAAATTATTATTGAAAAATATAAAGAAATGATCATAAAGTAAAAATAAAAAAGTGGGAAATGCAAAAAGGATTTGCAAGGATATGAAATTCAGGTTTTTACCTCTACTACAGTGGTACATTCAAATCTCCCAAGCTCTCATTTGCAGTTATTTCACTTCTGGCTGCATTAAGAATATCTGCAACTTGAAACGTTATAATAAAAACTACAAAAGCTCATTCGAAAGTTCATCAAGGCGCAGTAAAAAGCTCGTGCATTTTGGAATAAATTCAGAAATATTGCAGGCAGCTAATGAAGGAGATGCGGATGTCGACAGTGAATCAGAAATTCGCCGCCGGCTGTTGGGAAAATGATTTATGTTACTATCACCACAAGACTGGAATTTATGTTTCTGAACTTTGTGTCCACATTTCTTGCTGTTTACTGGCTTCCGCCGAACATTCAACACCCTGAAATATCTAGTAAGTTGAACGTGATTAATCTCAACGCTGTTTTCCTGGATGTTGGTCGTATTAGAAACATTTTTTACAGTGTTGAAAATATTTTTATTTGGTCTAAATTTATCTGTACTGTATTTGACAATTCTAACGATTTTATTAAGATATTTTTTTTATATTAAAAGAAAAATAGCGATTTTATGTAAGAATCCATGAATTTTTTTATCTTTGTATTTTTAATTTCAAGTATATATTCATGTACCCATGTTTGTATGTAAAAAGCAATCTAATCAAATCAAATCTTTTAACTTATACATAAACTGCCTCAAACATGAAATATCCGTCTGTTTTGAAAAAAAAAAATAGTAATCGTATAGCACTGTTCTCCTCTATGGCTGCGAATCGTGGCACCTAACCAGGGCCCAATATAGCAGACTTCTGAGTTTTGAGAATAGGTGTCTTAGAAGAATTTTAGGTGTGCGGTGGTTTAACTTTGTAAGGAACACAGAGGTGAGGCAACGGACACAGCAACCCTTGGTATCTACTGTCATACGGCGAAGGCGTTTCGGCTGGCTAGGCCATATACTACGTATGCCTCCCGAGAGCCTTAACCATGCTTGCCTATTTTACAAGGCATCAGGTTCTCGGCCTCCTGATCGTCCACTGTTGACAATTCGTCGGCAGTTTGCGTCAGAGCTTCGGGACGTGGACTTGACTTAGGAGGATGCACGGGAGCTGGCGGCCGATCGCTTGGCCTGGAGGCAGATTGTGGATTCCATATGCTCCACATAGGGAGCGGATATATGGTACGATGATGATGATGATAACACTTATTGTAGTTCCCGAAAAATAGATATGTAGGTATATACCTACACTCTGTACCTACTTTGTTAATTTTTCTGTATTCTTATTTAACTAAGTGGTTCTTATTGGTTTAAAGCAATTTATATTTATTTGTAAAATCCTGGTGTTAAATTATCTTACAAGGAACAAATGAATTATTAATAAGCAATCTAAAATATTAAATTAAATTTTTTGAACGGTTTGAACGGTGCTGGTTATAAAAAAATATCAATTTTTGTTACTTTAGCGAGAATAACACCTGATAATTTGCATTGCAAATGGAATTCTAGAATCACTGGATCATTTCATAAATGTTTTATTTTTATAAATATTTCCAAACTTACGGATGTGTTTATTTTAGGCGTTATTTTCTTACATAAATAAGAACGAGTGAAAAATTCGAAAAACTGTTATTATGAACACATCTGCCTTTTATTACTTGGTATAGTGGAAGAGGTCTCATAAAAAAAGTAATGTGAGCAAATAATGTCGAACCCTCTTCAAACGAAACTTTTTAAAGCGATAAATATAAAAGATTTTTTTTATGAACTACCTATTTTGCATTTCTTAAGTGAGATAGTAATTTTAAAGTTTTACAAAGTAGTAATGTATAATTTAGAAACGCCTGAAGTTGGCATTTAATTATTATATTTTTTATTAAATGGTATGTCGTACGGATGCCAATAAAGTGCTACAATAGAAATGCTGCACGGATACAGGATCCTGCAAATCCTACTGTCGGCCTCCATGTGGCGACTTCCGGGAATGTAGCACTGTTGTAGCAGACGGCAGGGGATGAAGGCGAGTCTTTGTCGCCTCGAAACCGAACAACACTTAATTAAGGGAAGGAAAACCCCTACATGAAATCAGTTCTCTCGGCCCACGCCTCGAGGGCGCGGGACCAATCATCTTATCCCTTAAAAATCATCCTTAATATAAATTACAAATGCATCACACCCCAGCCTCGAACACATTAATGAGAATGTCAGTATCAAGAACGGTGAAAGCGAACAGCGACCGGGGAAATAGCGAAGGATTAAAAAAATTCAACGTATTTATATATTGCATATATATGTACATAAAAAACTGCATTATTATATGTGAAATAAATACATTTATACATGTCATTTTCTATGCATTGGATCTCGGACGTATGAATAAATACATTTTTTCGCTCCTTCGCTGTTTTCGCTCTCGCCACTCGACGCTTGTGAACGTAGCCTTCGAGTTACCCGCGCTACATTTCGTTACTCCTGCAGGATTTCGCCGTCCTGGTAGACCATCGATGACAATCTCCTGGATGTACTCGGTGGAGCTGATGGATGCGGGAGGAGACGTGAGTGATACTCTCCTGGAGGGATCTAGTGATGTCCACATGCTCCACATAGAAGCGAAGGTGATGATGAGAGAAGATGAAATTAGACGTCAATTGACCACTTAATCCAGCCGATCACGCCCTGTAACGCCAGAACTTCTCTGTGCCTGATGAGATTTTAATACAAAAATCAATTACGGTATACTTTTATAATAAAATGTACTTGTTGAAACGATAAGCAATCTAATTTTAATTTCGCTTGTTCTGTTTTTAATCCATGGAACGGAAAATCACAACATGAATGCTTTCCGTTACAGATATTAATAAAAATACGATATTATTTCCCTTTTTTGTCCATGGCAAAAGCGTCCATATTCCATATCAGTTTCAGTTGACCTATTTACAATATTGTTTCACAATAATAAAAAAGCAATATCTACTTAAGCCTAATGCATTAAGAATCAAATGCAATAATAATTTCATTTTTTATACCTATGTAATATTATTATGTAAATTTCTTTGTACATGTATGTTATATTATATATGTTAGATGTACAACACAAATTTTTGTACTGTCGAGAAACTAAATCTAATATTTAAATTTTCTAAATTTTTTTTTCTACGTGGTAAAAGATTTAATGTTTTAAATGGAGTTGATAAATTCTATTTAATAATGCGTAGGTCACTAAATTGGTAAGAAAATTGCAGTTTATCTTAATCATTTGTAACATATTAGACAATTTGATCAGCCTTACGCTTCAGTGTTAATCAAGAAATAAATATTTGAAATTGACCCCTTCGGGAATCGAACCTGCGACCTCATCCATGATAACCCAACACGCTAACCAAACACCTCAAGGCACACATTAAGGATCTGCGTGCTATTTATGACAGCATTTTAAAGCCAACAAAACTATTATAAAAAGTGTTTTTAAGGTACTGAAATATTTAATACTTTATTCTTTAACAAATAAATACATAGTAAATACATTAAAAAAATATTTTCTGAGTCCATGTGATAAATTTACTCATGAAACTGAGAAGAAAGTGATTTTTTCCAAGTTCACTAATGCCTCGAGCTATGTAAGCCATCTCTGCTCCTGTGAATCGCACCTGAGCGATAATAGTGCCACAAGACCAATTTTAACGTTTTTAAATTAGGTAAAAAAATGTTTTGGTATGGAAAAAATTACAACCACAATTATTGTTTAACATTGACATAAGACCTGTATATCTATATTGTATTTTTATATTTTCCTGAATTTTTTTTATTATTTTTTTTATTATTAATATTTTATTTATTTAGTACATTCGAATTTACAAAGCTTAAGATAACACAATAATTTTACAAAATAATCTTAACGCTATACCTCACCAATAAAAAAGACAAGCTCTTGTGCTTGGTGAGGGAGGTTACGCTAAAAGTACATAATATAAGTGGTAATCATAGTAAAGTAAATATAGGTAGTATAAGGTATAATGGTAAGTAGTAAATATAAGTAGTACAATAAGGTAAAATATAAGTAGTAATCATTGTTAGGAAAATTAAAAAAATAAATCTAAGTACTAGGATATGCAAAATAAACAATTAAGTTAGCAAAAGTTACTGATTATAGTTGTTTAAAATAAATGTGTTTTTTTAGTTTATTATTATTCATATAGTTTTTAAATATTGTTTTGTGTATTTCTTGATTTATTATTTCTCGATACCCTCAATCTTTTTTATAAGTGATATAAAGCTCTTTGAGCCGTTTTTTCATTATCCATTCACTCTACATGACCGAACCACCGTAAGAGACCTTTCTTAATTTTGTCGATAGTGCTTATCTCAGTCCCACATTCTGCATTTTATTTTAATTTAATCTATGATGCGAGTGTGCCTGGATGTAGAAATCGAGGTAGGCCAAGAAAGACATGGCATGTGAGAAGTCGGAATAATCTAAGTGCGTGCACGAGAAGATGTATGAATGTGGAGGAAGCAAGAGAAGGATGCCAGGAGAGAGAAACGGCGTGATGATTAGTTAGTGGGAACTTATACATATACATGTTACATGTGTAATGAGTGTTACTTGCATTTATGGAGGTTATTAGGTAAACCTCTTAAATTTATGCCCCTCGACAGAATACTTGTGTAGGGAAATTTCATTTTTTCCTGTTCTTTCACCCTCGATAACGCTGCAAGCTAAATTGTTATTGAATTTGCACATATGTGACAATGAAAGATTTATTAAACCGCGTGTTCAGTAGGCACTATTCAAATTGAATATTATTATATGCACGGAAGGGGACATTTTTTTGTAATTTATATGAACTATTTCGTAAAGACAGAGTCAAAGTACGTCATAATTATCCCGTATTTTATTGATTTGTGAAGCATATGGATTCCACAAACTGTCGTAAGCCATGTGTTTTACCCCTGATTAGGCCCTGAAAAAATAATTTTCAACGTTATGTCGTTGTTATTCTGAATGTGCGTAATACTCAGTTCAGAAAGCTCTTTTAACTCATATTGGAAATCTATTAAAACATTTTATTGCTCAACTTCACCCAAGCACCAAACACACTTATAATAAATTTTAATAAATGTTTTTTATCAATTTTTCCTACCTGGGCAAAAAAACTTATGAATCTTGGAATAGATTCAGCGCCCTCCTGAAGTACGTAGCAGGTTTATTGACAGTTTGAAATACAGGGGTTGAATTCGAATGGTAAATTATGGGGAAATATATCATAATCGACAGATTTATAGGCCTTACCAAACGAAAAAATTACTCCAGATATATTATTTATTTTCATTCGCTTCTCGCCATCTAGTCCGTCAGAAATACACCTTAAGTTATGTCAGTAATACAATTATTATTATTATAACTAGAAATAAATTCAATTTTGGTCAAAATCAATTGACGTACTTTTGTATTTGTGATGTATTGGTATGGAGGCTTTAAGTAAAACACGACTGTGACAACTATGACGGGTTTAGTATAATACTGGTTTAGCTGTCTACGCTCCTCAAACCTCAAACTGGGAATGCAGGCACACGGCAGACATCTTCCATACACGCACACGTTCGTACATCTTCTGTCGCCCTCACACACAGTCTCGTTCACACACATATCTCACAGTATTGCAATCTGAAAAGTTTTCTCTATTCGATATAACGCAATATAATGTAGACACATAAATGTTTTAGTAAGCAATATTATTGTGTTATGTGAGCTATAAAACTATGTACCTAAAGGTGCCCTAAGAAATCTAACGGAGCACTTAAAACCTGTTGCTTAGTAAGAATAAAATTATCAATGTTAATATTTCATCGCATTAAGTGAGGTTCAAATTTTTTTAAATGTAAATGTTTTATTTATAAAAACTGATGACTAACTTCCACTTACCCCAATTTATTGGATGATTTAACCCATAAAAGTTTTCCCGGACCATCAGTTAGGCACACTTGCCAATAATTCGGCCCTCACATGTGATAATGGATCAGTCTTTCATACCTCTCCTTCAATCAGAAGAGATCTCGGGCCAATAGAGATATTAATCACGACTTCATCTCTGACACAAGTATTATATCGTATGTTTATTTTGTAAACCTGCTATCTGCATTGGAATTTATTACGCAGGAGACATAAAAAACACAACGAAAAATTTAAAAGATATTAAATTAAAATAGTATCTTAAAAAAGTGAAGTTTGGAAGGAGATATGGTTATATCTCCTTCCAATCCTTTTTCTGTCTTCAGATATTGGACATTCAAAATTTTATGTGTTTACAAATACAATAGAAAAAAATTAATGACCGTTCGGATAATTGGTAATGTAGGTATGTACTATGTAGGTAAATTAATGAGAATGTTGTTGTACATCGGGTGCCCACTTAACCTAACCAATGACAGGTCAGAAGGTCTATGAATACCTAGATATCCATATTCGTTTCCTGCTAAGATATCAATTCTAATTTTATGGATAAAACGCAGTTTTTATCTACAAGTATTTGGACGCACTCAAAATGTTCTTCCATTATTACCCAATGTTTTTTTCTATAGCATTTTTTTTTCATTTTACCTCCTACAAAAAATCATTTGATTGCAGATCAGAGGTTAACATTAATTACAATAGTCAACTAAACAATTCATTTGGTCAAAAACGTCATTTGGAGCTGTTTCAAAATAATCTACCGAGTTATCACCAGTGAATTCCTTATGTCCCACGCAATTAGTTTTATTTTGCATTTTAATAAATAATATAACAAAAAATCTCTGTTTTTTCTATCTTTCTATTTGATTAGTAATTTTTTTATTTTATCATTGACTTCCAATATTCGTTTATCGAGTTACATCTCATTTTCAGAATCAAAAATATTTTTGTTATGATCCCAACTATTTCTAACTAATAAAAAGTTCAGCTAAGTTCAGCAAAGTTTAGTGAATGTACTCCATGATAATAAACTTCTTGTAACAAATCATATAATTTTTACACATGTTAACTCTTCTTGTACACTTCAGAAAACTTCGTAATACAAAAATCTTCAATTAATCTTACTTTATATATAACAATCAAAGAAAGAAAAATGAATCTAAGTTTATTTCTGCATTAAACTAGGATAATAAACACATTGCGTTTTTTGATAATTTTTTCACTGCCCTATAACTACATATTTACATCATTACATCATCACCATGAGGAAGTATTGATGATAGAAAAGATTATTAGTCTAACGGCTTAGTGCCAGTCTAAGGAACTATATAAACGTGGAATACCACAGTTGACATCTCACGAGAATTGAAGTTCGGAGTAAAAGAGAGCGCAATTTCACTGTTTACATACAAGTTCTGGTAAATTGGCAGATATGGAGATGACAAATATTAGGCGAAATGGAGAATGTTGTAATACATCAAGTTGCCACATAACCTAGCCAATGACAGGTCATATTATAAGCCCTGTAAACGCCTAGATATCCACATTCCCTTCCAAATTACAGGTCTCTGTTGAAATATTATTTGTAATTTAATGTTAGCCCGTAATTGGTGAAATCCATTATTTGTCTATAAGTATTTGAACACACTCGAAGTGTTTTAGAAAGCTACGTTTAAATATTTTATATTGACACTGTACAGAAACGAACTTTGTTCTAATTATTTTTTCTGATTAAGTGGTTTCAGTCTTATAATTAAATTGAAATCACATGTAAAATAACTATAAGTAATCACATGTTAATAAATATTTGATATTAATAATACTTAATGTATGATACCTTGGACTGGTACTGAAGCGTATTACTGATCATCTTGCCTTCATGCAAATATAATGATCAATATACACAGCATTTGGTGTGCCAATGCATTTCCCTATGCACCATTGGGTGCGAATAAGGGAAAGTAGTAGAAGTAATTAATTTTGTTTTAAATAATTAGTTTAATAAATAAATACAAAATTATGATATATATATATATATATATATATATTTACCGATTAGTATTATGATTCGCATAATAAGATTTGGTATGAAAAAGCATTTTAACATAAGAAAAAAGCTTAACATGCCCCTAAACAAAAACCGAGTTTTCTAACTATAGCGTAGATTCATGACAAGCGATTTTAATTTTTTTTCTTGGGCCCAGAATTCAGACTATCAAATTACAAACATAAAATTACCACCGTGAAGGATATCATATAAGCGCCATTACAGAGGCGACCTTTACCTACATACCTTTCATACATGAGTTTCAGTTAAAAGCCAGTTATGCCGAAGCTTAAGCGAAAGCTTCGCCAAACCGAGACGACACCCATCAAAAAGGGAATTTTTATTCAGGTATTACGGTTTTAAACCACTTAATATTAGTTGTATTTTTTTATGAGGGGTGTTTATTTTCATTCCTTTTTTTTAGTTTGGTCGGCTCTGGGTTTCTATACTCCACTTTTCTCATACATTTTCAGTCGCGTATTTAACGGGCGGGTATTCATAACTCCGTCCATTAAAATTCCACTCGTATCTGGATGTCATATTATGTTGCCATATGAATTTCAGAATTCATATCACAAATTCAATGAATCCCTAACGAATAGAATTAAGAATATCTGTCGTGAGGCTTGCCAGAGGCACGCGATATGGCTTCTTCGTTTGCGGAGGTGAATTCATTAATTTTGTAGCATTCAATTAAAATATTATCGATCCCGAATACCTACAAGACATGAAAAGTGGTACTCTTCTTGTCTTTTAAAGAAATTTCACGTAAACGTGGAGGGTATTATTTAACTTGTGACTAAATATTGAAGTAACATTTACTACATGAGCGTCTAGAATACATTTTAAAATAATTTAGTTACTTCACTTTCAATGCAAAATTTCGGAAAGAAAAGTTCATATTTAAAAACATATTTTTTATATATGCAATTAGAATCTCATCTTCACACTCACTTAACTTCTCCAAGTGACCCTGATGGCAAGATTTTAGCCACTTTCTATGTCAAACTGTATCTCTTAGCTCCGTTAAATACATCCAAGTCATCGAAGTTCGCATCCAACCCGAATTCATAAATGATATCTAAAACGATAAAATACTAGAAAAAATGTGAATTAGATACAATAAACAAACTCTATGAAACCCTATCAAACACCGGGTTGCGATCCAAAACTTATCGACTCTGTTGAAATGTCATAAAATAAGCTTTGTAGTACAGTGAAAATATGTTTGTAGTACAGTGCTGTTATTTCTAAAGAGTTCATTGCATAATACGTTAATAACGCGATGTTGCCTTACAAGGCCCTTCACGAAATACAAGTTTATATAATCTTAAAATCGAAGTTAAAATAATCTACTTATAAGCAGACTCTAAACAGACAGTGAAATCAATTAAATCCCCATAAAATAAGCAAAATTCGTTTTTTTTAGTTTATATTACTACATTTGGTAAAATAGTATGCCTTGATTTTATGTGCTTTTGTATGTTTTTCGATTTAAACTTTTTACAACAGGTGTTTAAAAAAATTTAATCCTTATGAATTTACAAAACTGTGATCTGTCCTTACATTGCATTGGACGTTTAAGCAAAACTTTTAAAGGCATAATTTTACCTTTGGATCGTTTTTAACCTATCCCAATTTGGATTCTTCATTTCCTCACAGATATTAAAAAGTACCTACTGGTAACATAAAAACCTCTTGAACCATACGGTTCGGTAAAATGAAAAAAAAAATTCAATCCCTAAATCATATTAACCTTTTAATAAATATTTCATGCGAGAAAAATCTTTTCTACTCTAATAACTATTTAATTTAAAAAGCAACCTTTTCCCGTAATATTTCATGGTCCATATACACGAGATGTTTCAAGGACTTACAAGAAATTTGTATCCCCTACGTTAAGTCAGCCTTTAATAGTTTGCCTCCCCTTTTCATGCATACTAGTATGGTCTAAAACTCCCCTTCATACACTTTGATCTATGTCCGAGTACATAAAAGTACAAATCCATTGAAAACTCGTTTTCCTTGTGAGGTCAAATAAGCAATAAGGGTGGGTGGACTTTTATTTCCGCTAGGGTATTGGCCATTAAACTTTATTTTATGGGAACTGAATGGTAAAGAAGATTGGCTTGGTCCTTTGGACACAAAGCCCATATAGAAAGAGTGCAATTTGGACATCTTTATTGTGAGTTCATATCCTTGTTCAGCGACGCAAATTTTTGCCTTAATTTTTTTCACTTAACCCACATTATGCCATAATCTTATAAAAATTCTAATTTTACGTAAAAATATGGTCCTTGTTCGGTTTTTCCGCCTGTTTTTTCTGTGTTTATGGATTATGAATTTTTAAATTTTTGATACAATAAAAAAAAAGTTTACCTTAGCAACATAATATGGCACCATAATAATGGCGGAAATCAAGCACTTATTTTTTTAGCAAAGCAGTTTGAGTATCTAACTGACGAGTATTAAATAAAATTTAAATATGCAAAAATGTTACGTCTTTACGTTATATTGTTTACAGCTCGTACGTGGTAGCCCTTAAAAATAATGTTAATAAAATCGTAATTATGTCATTTCTTTTTATATTCATAGCACCTATTTTTCAAACTGTCTTTTCTTTTAATGTTACAAAACAATTCGTATTTTCTCCTTATTTAGATAAAATTAATATATCACAATCGCACTCCGTGAAAGTTAATTAAACTATGCATAACTGCAAAATATTTCAATACATCTCCAGTCCGAGTAATCCTACTCAAAGTTGAAAATATTCCAACAATCTGGCGATCTTTCATAAAAGTGCATTTTCTCAATATGTAAGATATTATGTATATGCGGATGATACTGCACTTGTCATTTCTAATGAAATTTAAACGAATGTAAAAATGCTTACAAAATGATAATAAGCTGCAAAATTGGTGTCATGACGCAGCCTATTAATAATTCCAAAAAAACAAAAATTAATGCATATCAGATCCCCTCTGGCTAAATTTAGTACTTTACCAATTTAATAAAACTTAATTTTGATTGCCTTCATAGACACCAATAATTTGAAACTTGCTCATGTTAAAATATAGATATTGTTAATGATTATACTTATTTGGGAGTAGTAATTGATTGTTTCTTTAAAAGTGGGACATACACACGTGGAAAAACATGTAAACGCCTGAGATCTGTAATGTTGGACAATTACATAAGCAAAAGTTTCTAGTACCCCTATCAAACATTAATCCCATAAATGTGTATAATCTAAGGAAAAATGTTCCATTCTTATTCCAATCGCTTAACATATTACCCATTAAGGGGATATTATGGAACATAATTATTTCACAGCAACTGTTTATTAATGAATATAAAAATAAATTGGAACATGTTTATCAAACAAGATTCACATTAAATGATGGATTAGTTGTCCCCTAAAACTAAAAATAAATATGGCAGAGAACATTGGAATACATTGTTCCAAAATTATTTAATATGTTGCCAATGGAATTAAAAAAATCTTTAAGTAAAAATGAAAATATTGGCTCCTTGAAGATCTGGCTTGGAGAAAGAGCTGTTTTGTATTGAATCTATTAGTATTTCTAAATTCTTTCTTCTTTTTCTTCTTTCTTTTTTCTTTTTCTTTATGTTAAATATTATTATTTCTTAGACTAATTTATTTTTACTTTACTTTGCACTCTAAAACAGCTATAATTTTATTTTATTATTTTTTTGTTGCACCCGATGACAAATTGTAAAAATACAGTTTATCGGGACAAGATTGATGTATTTATTTTAATTTTAAGTTTTTCAAGTTTGTAAAATTGTTTATTATAAAATAAAAAAATAAATATGAGGTGCCCAGAACAAAATGTTCCGTAGCGAGGTGCAGGTTTCAGCCGAGAGACACTTCACATAGCAAAACTAATGGAATATTTCCATGGCTACACATTACACAAATTAAACTATTCCAAAACTGTCCCTTACACAAACTAAGAATTGAACATGATGCAGAGAAAACATACAGTCTTTATTTTGGTAAATTAATATTGAAAAATGGACGTTAAATACTGTATTTGACACGAAACAAATATGAAGGAATAAGGTAAGACCATAACGTCGATACACATCAAAAATAGGTTATGTGGTTTTAAGCGAATTTTGAATTGGATTATAATCGATAATAACGTTTTAATGCACATAATGCACAATATTAATTTAAAATAACACTAGGATATATTATGGTAACATACTTTTTTTATAGATCAAAGGTTTTCTACAACATTTTGGGCGTGTTCAAATAGTTGTACATAAATCTGGATTTTATCCCAAGACGGGAGTAGGTATATTTTTAATTTTATATCCCTACAGAGATAAGGTAGAATATTTTTCAAATTCAGTAATATGGATATTCGAGCGTTTACAGGGCTTATGACCTGTCATTGGCTGGGTTAAGTGGCCACTTCACGTACCACAACATTCCCCACCGCCTATTAGCGAATATCCACACCAGGTAACATTTTTGATTGTGTATTTGGAAAAAAACTATCGGCTAACACGGGGAATATTGTAAACATGTTTTTAGATTTAAGCGGAATACAATTCCATCAATTTTTGTACTATTTGTAGAATGTTACACTTATGTAACACTTAATAATTATTTATATTTAATAAAAATGACTGGGATGCAATGACAGCTTCTTGATTGTTGTAAATAACATGATTCAAGATGTTTTTATTGAGTGTAGGTAGGTACCGATTGCATTTCGTTTAATATGAATTATGTAATGTAAAAGTCTTTTGGGCGTGGATATTATTAAAATTAAATAAATAAATAAATCATTTCGAAATGTGCCCAATTGTGGTGTTTTTATCATCCTTTTTAAGAACAATACAATAATTAACTACAACTGATCAATTAGAGAATATAAATACGAAATGAATTATTTATTTTCTACGTGAACTAGATTATTTTTCCATGTCCAAATAGCAATCTTCATTTCCAAATTGATACAGCAATTTGCATTCACGGCGTAGTACCTTGGAACTAACACGAGTGGTTTTCTTGGGAGTGAAGATAGGGTGGGACATGAGACAAGGGTAGAGAAATGCATAGAACAGTAAAGTGCTGGGGGAGGGGGATGAAAGGAAGAAGATGAAAGCATCTTACCAGGGAAACATCTCCACGTTCTGGGACAGTCCTCGCTTCCTGAGAAAATTACAAAATAATCAAGTTACAATAATTATGTGAGCAAATTGGAATGCTAATGAAAAATTATTTTGTTTTAGATTGTCTTGAAATGCTCTCTCGTATAATGAGACTGTTTTCTTTCACATAACTGCTGTGTATCTTCTTATTATACCCAGTCTTGAAATGAAACATTGGCATTGGAATGTGTTTTTGAAAAAGATTTATTATTTTTAATGTCGTCAAGAAAAGTAAACTTTTTTTATATTAGAGAACGGGTGGTGGCCTAGTGGTAGCGTCGCGGTCTCTGAGTCCAAAGATCGTCGGTACGAATCCCCACTTCGACACGACTCGATTCCTATTTTCAAGCACAAACCGCTTAGGCTTTATTGAAAATAGTATTTAGAAATAGAAATATATGCAAATACCTTTCATATGATTGCATAGATTTTATTTTTGGCAAAAAAAAATGTTTTTGGTACCAAAACCTTTAGAAATATTTTTGCTTCATCCATCATGTCAAAAGCAAATTAGTTTTTGCAACTTTATTTTTATGATTTTTATTTTCAATTTTGAACGAAAAATACTTTTAAAATTGTTTTTGTAATATAAAAATGTATCTATCCGACAATCTACCTGACAATCTGACCATCATTTCATTGACGCGAAAGCATACACAATTTTTAAGATTTATATAATATTTAGTTTAACAGACAGATAAAATTACTCATGTTTTTCAGTAGGTACGTTCTAAAAATTGTATTAAAAATCCACAAACTTTACAAGAGTTCTTTTACACTGTAATATTCTTGTACAATAAAGTTTTACTTTTTAAAATATTGAAATATATTCCTTGTCGCAACAGATTTCGGTTTCACCTGTAACCAACTATTACGTACTGGAAGATCACATCACGTGCTAGATAAGCAAAGTTTTCAAAGTTCAAAGAAACATTTAATTAATTCCGAGTTGATGTTTGATTTGCAAATTTATGCCGGAAAGTATCTCAAACTGCTTCCTCAAATTTGAGCCGATAATCTGGATTTTCAAACAATTACCCTGGAGAGGCGGCGTCACCGCCATCCCCCAATCAGAGGAAAGGAAAAAGAGGAATTACAAACTTTGTTTGCAGATTTAAAATGTAATTAACTCCAGTGGAAATCCTTTTAGGAAATATGATTGACTTTTGATGTCCCGAGCAACTAAATAATTTAACTTATCTTTTCATTTCACGGCTAAGTCCATTTCTTAAACACTTCTTGACGATAATCGCTCTTAACTTTGAAATTTTGCTAAACCGCTGAGTTTTCGAGGATTACTTCTATTTGTGGATCAAAAATTCGAGGGAGGGATTAATAAGTTCATTATAATTATCTAAATCTCATATTTGAAAGGAAAATTATGAAGGAGACTTATAAAAGTTAATAAGGCGTAAAATTTTACACAAAGGTGTCAGCGGCATTATTTTGTCATCCCATTTTTTTTTTTAAAGGTTTAAGAATGATTTTTTCCTAAATAATGTATTTACATTATGTTTGAAAAATAGGATGAATCTGTAAAACAATTATTTGCAGTATTTTATTTGATCATGTTTTATAGGAATTCTTACTCTTTAAAAGGTTTAATCACTAAAAAAAAATAAATTAAAAGTTGATAATGCTTGGTACACTTCCATTTCTATTATTGCTAATTGGCTCTTTCCTCAAGCTAATGCTATTTTTTAATAATTATATCAAATAAGAATTGTCAATAAAAAAGTTGTGATGGCTTAGGGAGTGCATTTCAAGCACCAAGAATAAATGGTTGCATAAAGTTTTCATTTGATAAATCTCTCATCGGATCTAGATAGATTTCACTGCAATGAAAATGGAAGATGCACTTTAGTTGAACTTTCATAAAGTTTAAAACAGAAATAGCGTGATTAATGAGGAAATATAAACCTCTTGCACAACTTGCATTTTTCGTTATCTGATATTTTTACACTATTATTCTGCTCTACAAATCATTCTCAGGTATTAGTATTTTTTTACGATTCTTTTTTAATATCATCCGATCATCAGATTTTTTTAATGAAATACGTAATTTCCATTGTTAAATTAAGAATCCATAAAATCATGTGCTTACTCTATCATGAATACCTTAGAAATTATCTAATTTAAGAGCCATAAATTTTTGAAACATTTTAAAAATTAAATAGAATGAATATTAGAGTTCATTTTATTGATTGTAATACTATTTAGCACATTTTTACCGATAAGAATGTGATTGCAATATAAACCTCAATTATCAACGTTAATAAATTATAATCAATGCTTATGTAATGATTTGCTTTAAAAATGCAATCAAAATGACCGGTAATATGTTATTGATCTTGTTATTGTATGTTTATCGCGATAGTATTCAACTAAAAATAAGTTATTATTGATATCTCAACAGAGACAGAGAAGCTCTGGAAACGAATGTGGGTTATCTAGGCGTTTACAGGGCTTATGACCTGTCATTGGCTGGGTTAAGTGGCCACTTGACGTAATTACAACATTCCCCATTCCGCCTGTCATCTGACATCTGACAACCATGTATGACAAATTTTTGAAACTTGTATATATCTTAGATGTAAAGAACAATCCGCTTGCGAGTTGTTATTTCGACAGATTTCGAATATTATTAATATTCTTTCTCTATACTGACATCTATTGAGAATATTGTTAAAGTAAAACGTAAAACGCCTAGATAACCCACATTCGTTTCCAGAGCTTCTCTGTCTCTGTTGAGATACCAATAATATCTGATATCAGCCCAGCATGGGTATAATCCAGTAATTTGTCTACAAATATTTGTATTCATTCAAAATGTTGTAAAAAAATAAGTTGTTTAAAACATCTTTACTACTTCATTATTTTTCCACATCCAATAAAATGTCAGTTTCGTATTAACTTACAGTTGGGGTTTGTTTCTGAGACCGGTGCGGTGTTGGGAAGTGTTACAGCAGCCCCCCACCCTACTAGCCCTCCTATAAAGACAACCCGAGCTATTAAGACAAAGCGGAAAACAAAATAAGTGAAGGCTGCTTCAGACCAACAACAATTCAATTTAAGTTCTACGAAGCCATTTCAATTACTTTATTCCAGTGTGATTTATTTCAAGTGAGCTCAAATATTAATTTGTTCGAAGAAGAGAGTTTTATTTAAGTTTTTCAGACAATTTTACTCCTATAAATGTTAAAAAATCTTAAATATTGGATAATTGACATGGATTTTTTTTTATATCTTCTTTTTCTTCCTTCGTCAAATTTGTTTTAAAAAACATGAGCGGCCAGAATTCTTGCCACTTCCCATTTGGTTCCCCCCATCTCTCAACTTATTACTATCTATCTAACACTTTTTAAGTATCTTCCTGAACTAACTTACAAATATTTATTTATTTACTCACTCCCAGGGGGCTTTCACTAAACAAATATTATTATAATATCAATACCAATGATAAATAATCTTCTACAACAATGATGCTGAAATTTTCCTGCAATGTCTAATAGATCTACAAGACAATCATTTTAATGTAAGTGGCAATAAAAAAGGCAAAAAGTTATTTCTGACTCATATCTGTTTTAAAGTAGAACAAATACAGCCAACGCAACGCCTACAAGATGTATTTTTTTTATAAAACGATTAAAAAAACACAAAAAATGTTGATTACTGTTCCCGTTTTTTAGATCTTTAATATTTTATTTTTCTTTACTGTTGCCGACGTCAAAACGATTCACTTGTAAGGAGTGGGCGTTGTGAATAAAAGTAACAGTTTTCTCTTAATAAATACGTGTTATAGAACTCGTCCATGAACATCAACCAGGATGTTTACTACTTGCTTTGAAGTATCCAAAATAAATTGTTTTATTTGCTCAGGCTTAGAATAAAGGTATTTATTTCGTATTAATTTAGAGAAGATTAAACACAAACAGGGTAAATTGATTTCCTAATCTTCCTTAGATCATCTTGTCAGTTCAGAAAGGAAGTACAACCTCATTTCGAATACTTGAAACGGTTTGAGACAAACACTATCAAATGGAAGTTCCTGGACACCCCTTCTATTTTATGATTGCCTTGCACAAAACATATCTCGGATTGCAGAAATATTTGTCTCTTTCCCTTTTCCATCTACAAATCCTCTTTTCCCTCATAAATATATCCATATCGACGCTGTTCACAAATAAATGAGAGAGATAAAAACAATAAAGTTCGCTCCGTCCCAAAACAAAGTTTGGCATTTGAACATTTTTAGTAGTAGAGCAACTGAAATAAAATCATAACTTTACTGTTTAAAGTTTAAACCTGCACAATGAAGATATTTTGATGACAAAAGGGGGAATATTCTCGAATGTTTTCATCTTGCTCGGAGATATTATTTTGTGCTTGAGAGAGATAGCTTTCAGATATTTGTACAACTAAGAAAGTAATAATCAACTTCATGACCCTTAATTTCTTGAGTTCCGTAAGTAATATATTCCGGTTTCAACTAACTTTCATTTATATTTAAGTAGTTACTTCCATATATAACGTAATTTGAATTAGTGTATCTGGCTTATTAATTAACTGATTAACCAACAGATAGTACCAATCTTTAGGTATTTTTGTGCTATTTTTCTACAAAATTTATCAGGCTGAAAATGTTATTATGATTAGAAATTCAACAATACAAAAGTAGAAACATTTCCATAAAAACATATCCAAATAAATAAGTTGTTTAAAAAAATTGTGTTTTATTTCATAATTATGGAAAACTACAAAGTGAGTGCTACAAACATTGAGTCAATAATTTACTAATCATTAAGATTGTTTGTATTTGCAAAAACTAACCGTTATTAATTAGTATTAGTAGTTGACAAACGAACCTTTGTACTTGTGCATATAGAATCACACAGTCCTACTATTAAAACTGTAATAACAACGAAGAAGTGTTGAAACTCCCATATTCTAGTGTTTCGCTAAACTGAATATTGACCGTTGTGCTTTGTAATAAGTGCGTCTGGGGTTTGTTCAATTTTTCTGCTGAAAAAGTGAGTTCAAAATTTTTAATTTGAAGTTTGTAAGTCATCGTGTTGTAAATAATAAAGCAGAACGCCGCTATATTCATCCAACTGATTGGTTCTCAGGAGTATCTACCGGTTTGAAAGAATCGTTCTGGATCCGCCACGATGAGACCCTCTGGTAACTTCGTCCGAACGAGGATCGGAATATGGAAGGACTTACCAGAGCTGGACTCAACAGGGGCGGGAAGTGACGATGAAGGACCACCAGGAAGGGCAAAGTATCCTGGAATACTCCGGAAACACCACGTTGAACTGGCGCGGCGGGACACAAACCGAAGGGGCAAAGCGCACTATAAACTCACTTTCACCGAGGGGGATTCGGGAATTGGTTGCTGGGAAGCTTGGAGATGGGTGTCGAGTATGACGAGAGGATTTTGGTGAAAAAGAATGAAGGAAGATCAGGTATTGGAGTTCACGAGAAGGATGGATGTTGCGAGGTCAGAGTAATGTTGCTGCGCTGAGCGGATTTTCGAGACTGACTCGGTGTTGGACACAAAATAGGTGACGAAAACGGAATGGAATGGATGAAGGTAGGGAATAATTTTTCTCAAGGAATTCGAACTACCTATCACCAGAGAGTACTATAAATGGCCAAACCACGTTCCATATAAAATCAAACCGAGTTGCCTCATCTAAATGTAGGTAAATCTATTTTTTTCTTAAACAAATCTCGTTTAAATTCCACTTTGCTCATTTTCGTATACGAGCTAGGTATTTATGTACAATGTAATGAGAAGCCAAGTATGGTGGCACGTTTCTGTTTCCAAGTAAACTCTGAAATACGTGTTATATTCTACGGCATAAATTTTAATTATTGAGTCCATTAATATGACATAACCCTTAATATGTTTGACTCAGTTTCATAGTAATGGAGACAAAGTGGTGTTAAATGCGCCATTAGCGAAGACGTATAAAGTACCTCCTGGACAACTCCAGTGGCCCGTTTAGCTTGATATGTGTGTCTCATAAGAGTTCCATACTCTAGTTAATACGGCCGTTTACAATGGAACTGTCCATTACTTGTATTTTGTGCCCCTTAATGATAAGTGACGTAGTCCTTTCAGGTCTGAGGTATCAAGGTTCACCCCAGGGGTGGAGCATGCTAGAAAGGAAGAGGAAGAATGTTAAGTACCTACTTGAAGTTAAAAGCAAATTTTCATTAAAAGAAAATGGCACATACTATTTTTCTTCCCCTAAGTGGATATACTGAGTGTGCTTTTATTTATTTTCTTGGAAGATTGTTCTGGAAAAATACGGAAACGTTTTACGTCAATTCTTATCGTGTCGTTTTCCAGTAATGTTCATGTCTGGAAATGGAAAATGTTATAAAATTATTAAAATAGATTATTCAAATAAGTAAAATTTCAGAAAATCTGTTTCGACATTTTCGTAGAAATAAATTGAATTTCAAAATTATTTTTGATGCACAAAAGATTCACATCCGTAAATACATTTTTTAACAAAAATGTAATTTCTACCTTCCTTTTCCTCGTGCGCACGTAATAGTTCATTGGACACTGCTTTCGTGTACCAAGTGTTTTTTGAAAATTTATTATATGAGGGCAACAGTTATATTATTCTTTCACTTTAATGCCAATCCAAGATATAAGTATACGTTTAAGAAATTCAAACGAAAAAAAATATAATGAATTTAATATTTGTCTTTTAACGATTACATGGGTACAAAATAAATCAACAGATTTGTGAACTGAAGTATTTTCCAGTAGAACATCTTTAAACCTTAATAACTTCCTGAACCGATTCTCTTCAACGCTGATTAAAACCAACGTTAATTTAAAAAGTTGAGTAATGAGCTTTTTATCTCGTCTAAACATTTAATGCGCACTTATAAAAACATAAATATTCATCGGAATAAGGCGTATCTGAACCAGGAGCTACATTATTCCGAATAAACAAAGCAGTATTTTTACAAGGCGCAATTTCCTCAGCCCTTAAGTCAATGCGAACATTTAATACAGAGGCTAAAAGAACTCCCTTAAGGGTGTTCCAGCTTACTCCTCTACTTGAGTATCTATTGTTTTCCTTCACGATTTTCCCCTTATAAATAATTGAATCTGCTGTTTCCTCCGGGTATATTGACTGACATAAATAAGTTACATTTCGGTCCGCCTGGGTGAAAATAGTCAACATATAAAATATGGATTTGTTCACCATTGTAGCTGGGAGATATAATGTCTGCTCTGCACCTGACTATACAGAGACGTTGGATCCTGTCTGCTAGCAACTAGCTTCTGCTATTCCTGTGACATTTATTGATAAATATATTGAAGAATACCCCAAGCAACGAATCGAATATTCAATATATGTATCTAATGCATTTGTGGCCATATCTCTGTACACAAATGCAATTTCTTTATA
Organism: Micrasema minimum; assembly: GCA_022494985.1. Classification (NCBI taxonomy): domain Eukaryota; kingdom Metazoa; phylum Arthropoda; class Insecta; order Trichoptera; family Brachycentridae; genus Micrasema; species Micrasema minimum. The sequence goes on from JAGVSP010001531.1 coordinate 26,897, forward strand.
GCTCTGTCGTTATTTGAGAACAATTGTTTTTCCATACCGATTTTTACGTAATAAAATGGAACGGCGCTTTTTTATCGTAGCCTATTACTTATTACTTCCTTAACCTTTCCCTTCCTGATAAGTTGCTCTTGAAAAAATATCAAATGGATAGGTAGGGTACCTTATTTATTTTAAAGCTTATTTACTTCAATAAAAATATTACCAGATTTTAATGTGGTATTTTTTTACAGAAAAAAATACACATACGATTTCCCTAATAATGGCATTCAATATTATTAATAATATTTACTCCTTACTTTTAACGACTTTAAATAAAATGTGATATTTTATTATATTATAATAACTACTCTTAATATTTAAGTACATATTTTTAATATGTTAGATTATCTCTGCATTTCCACTCTGCGTTTCATTCATTTTATTTTCCATCCATAAATTATAAAATTATGTAAATTGCACAAAAATGAAATATTGAACTTCCTAGGAGTTAATTTAGCAAACTTTTGATGTGGGAAAGCAATTTCCTTGATGGTAGAATTTCAATAATGATGAACTCCCTTAAATAACATGCATTGTACGTTGCGTTAACAATATTAGTACCTACATAACTTTCATTAAACTCTAATAGGGCATTGGTGTCCATTAAGCCTATGTCATGTTCTAATCTCGTTCATTGTCTTCTGTGATGACTATCCATATACCTATAGTCCTTCAGTCACAATACAGATTAACTTAGACCTTACACAAAGAGTACCCGACCAATATTCATTTAGTATTGGCCGTCCCAGTTTGATAGGATGGGAGGCATCGGTTTTGTTTGGCGACTACCGCCCCTGCTGAAATGAGAAAACCACCCATGTGGTCGGACTTAGGGAAAAGGTTTAGTGTTTTTTGTCTCGCTGATTAGTTTTACTGGCCCCGGATAAACTCTATTGAAGGGTAGAACAAACATCGGGGTAAAGGTGCCCACAAATGAAAATAACAGTGATTCCGAAATTTGCGGAATACGAAAGCTCTTTTAATCTATATAAATCTTTTCTTATTTTAGTCTAACGTACGTCTTAATACTGAATACATTTAAACAGATAAAGTTCTTTTTTCAAAACTGAACGTTACACTTACTTTTTGCTACATTTAAAAAAAGGCAATAGTAGGTTTACTTCAAACATTATATAAAATATAGTAGGTAATAGTAACAGTAATAAATTATTAAGGACAATTTTTACGCTCACAACAAAATTTATTGGATCATAATCTTATAATGACATGGACATTGGACATTCTTCATTATTTTCATTCAATATTTTTGATTGTTCAAAATAAATTTTACAATAAATAGCTTGGAATATTTACATAAACATTGTAATTTTTCAAATAGCCACCAATAAGCTATTTAGCTTTTTAAAATAAATAAATATTTTAGAAAGAATAAAGTAAAAAGCACAGTAATAATTACATTAAACGAAAAAAGAAACTATAAAAAATCAATATCTTCTGTAAGTATAGAAGATATTGATTATAGAATCTCTTTGTTTTGGAATCTAAATAAGTCTCCAGTACCTACTTCAGAATAGGACATTTTCCCATTAAAATTCTAGAAGCTAGAATTCAAAATTAAAAACACAAAAAATGTTCCGTATATGTCGAAACTCACCTCAAAAAATCAAATAAAACTGAAGTAAAATCGGTTTTTAAAAGCCTACTTATTACGATTCTTTATTTCTGAAACAAGTGCCACTGTAAATTCATGAAAGTGGTCCTAATTATTAATATCCGCTGAGATGGAAACGAGGGGGCGCAGCCTGAAATAAATTGCGCAGGTAAATGAAAGTGCTATACTTGAAAGTATAACTTTGTGCTAGCTAGACTTAGTACTTTGAGCTAGACTTGTGTAGGATACTAGGAACGACTCGTTCAGCACAGCTCCTTCCCCCAAGCAAAGTATAGCACAATTCAAATATTAAAAATTTCAAGTTTTTAATATCCGGAGACATTTATATCCTTTCTCTCCTGTGAAAGTTTGTACTTAGGCAAAAAAAATAATTAAATTGAGTTATTTTACTTATCTTATTCATCAAATAAATTAACAAAAATTAGTGAAGTGAAATATTTCCCGATTTTTAAATATTGTATGTACCTACTTACAATGTTAAATATTTTTCATATATCTGCTGTTATATACATACATAAAAAATCCTTACGGGTTACGAAAAAATACATTAAAAAATCACAAGGGTGCCAACTAACATACAACTAAAAATTAAACAATATAATTTTTTTTTGATACGTTTATATCCTCAACAATATTCTATATTCACGCATGTATAACATTTTCAGGTTGTTTCACAGTTGAAGTTAGTTATTTCTTTAGAAATTAACCTTTTATACGCACTTAAAAACGAATAACGTAAATTTTTGTTAATGGCCCCTAAAAAAAATAACCAGTGAAGTGACGATAAGTAAGGATACATAATATTTATGTATGTATAATGTTTTAATATACTAGTACATCGTAAATTCACAGGTACCAATAATATTTATTTCTGTTTTTTTTACCGTAATAAAGCGTTGAATTTTAATACAAGCGGAACTTCACATGGATTTTCAGTAATTGCTTGCATTGGAAAACTTTTTTCAAGCCACTAAATAAAAACGTGGTTCGATTAACCAGCAATCATTTTTACAAGGAATTTTCTGTAATTAAACTTTAAAAAACGAAATACCTTCATTACGTTCTGACTCTATTTAATGTTATTTAGCAAAACTTCGTACAATTCCAATCTGAAATTAATTAATAAAATAATAATAAATAAAATACGTCAAGTTTTCAGGGCAATAACAACTAATCCTAAATAATACTGTTTAAAGACAAAGGTGTTTAGTTCAACTGCAATTTATTATTTAATCTAAAATTGTTTATAATAAGAAATAATAATAACTTAAATAAAAGCTCATGAAAATTATTGCTGCTTTCCCTTTTCCACACCCAATGGTGCATGGAGAACTGCATCGGTACATCAAGTGCAGTGTATCTTGATCATTTTATTACATAAAGGCAGGATGATCAATCATACGCTTTAGTAAAAAAAATTTTTTTTTTTTTTTTTTTTTTTTTTAAAAGAAATCTATGCAATCTTATTTATATCAATAAAGCAATCAATAAAGCCTTAGCGGCTTGTGCTTGAAAATAGGAATCGAGTCGTGTCGAAGTAGGGATTCGATTTATTTAAAAAATATATCATCAACCAACAGGTCATCATTATCATCTTATATGCAATAAACGTGGAGCATACGGATTTCACATACTGCCTCTAAATCAAACGAAGTCTCTCATAGTCAGATCCACGTCCCGTTGTTCTTCGTAAGTAGGGGCATAACAAAAAATAACAAAATTTGATTCATTTATCAGAATGCTTTTAATGCTTTGTTTTCGATATTTCTTTATATTATGCGCATATTCTTATGTCATTTTAAAGTTTATTTTTAAATTGTGCCTATTAAGTGGAGAACCAGCGTATGTACGTATACGTTGAATTAATTAACGACAACAAGTTTGAAATAATAACAATAAACCAGATTATGATAAATTCGGTGTAATTTATGGAACACATTCCATGACGTCACAGTTCTTTGATCACCAAACCACCCCCGAGTGATTCAAACAAACTCCACGAACATAATTGCCACGTCAGAAGTTTGCATTGGACGACTACCCTTCCCACTAGGGTCTATTAAATAAGTTCCAAGTCGTTATTCGGCGCCGCGAGCGAATCATATAAGGATATATGGAGGGAGGAATAAGGAACAATTCTCTTCTCTCGGAGCACTTTCGATATCTTATCAACTTTAGTGGAATCCGACAGTTTCTGTTTTCCCCGTATAGTTTGGCTCCAATGCGCAATGAGATTACCGTACGCAGACGTGGCAGCCATTTTATCTATGCATATTTAAAAAATTCTTAGGTATCTTTCGTTTTTTTACTGAATATTAAAAAGCACTTTCTAACAATAATAATGACTGAAAGAAAGGCTAAAAATTTATGAAGAAATCAAGTCGAAAAAGCCCGAAAAATATACGGCATTATCAAATAATACAAGTGCTCGAAAGTGGACATAATAATATCAAAAAGTCGGAATAATCAACATGCGTGCATGAGAAGATGTATGGATGTGGAGGAAGCGAAAGAGTTTGTTACAGGACATAGTAGGTGGCGTTCTAACCTCTCTACCTTTATTATTATTTATTAATTTCTTTAATTAGTTTTTATTCTAAATTGTCGCTCGACGACAACTCAATGTCCTTAATGTCATGTCATACATCTAAAGGAAAGTACCTTCCCATAAGAACCATATTTACTAACAAATTTGTATATTCCATACTCCGCAAGTGACTTCCCTCCACCCTCCTCTGTCTCCCATACTTCCCTTCCCCACTCATTCCACAGATACTCCGATTAGATTCCAATTCGCCCTGAGGCGCCTCCGGTTCGCACCTCTCTCAACTGATAAAGATATTAGGAAGGAATAGTGCAATGCTGCCACATCTCAAACTTTACAAATTAAAAATTTAAATTAAAAGAACACGTATTTTTTGTAATCATCACCAATCCATACCCGCTCCCTGTGTGCATTTGCAGCTAACATATAAATTCCACGAAAGATTCCGCGCTAAGCGATCGGCGGTAATTTATTGTGCGTCTTTCGAAGTCAGTTCGTATTCCACAATTTTCCAAAAGATTGTCATTGTTATTATTTATTTATCAATTTTACCAACTGTAAACTAGTTATAAAAAACAACAAAAATGACCTTTTTTTATTCTAATGCCCGCTGTATACGGGACAGTTTCTTGTTCAGAAAACTACACAGTTTCTTGTTCAGAAAACTGTGCAGTCTGTCAAACTTCTGTCAAAAGACACACTAAATATGTGTATTTTTGAAACGCGATTGTAAGTTATTATCGTATGTTTGCTCTCAGGAAGTTGTATATTTAGCTAATACTGTAAATATGTTATTGGTTTTTTACGTATTTTTTTAATAGCATACAATAAACCAATGTCTACTTAAACGTTTACATAAAAAAACATTATCTGTCATGTCAGCTTAAATCTGACATAAGCACGCAGTTTTTTGAACAGTTTTCGTTGTATACGGGACCGTTTTCAGACTGCATAGAAAACTGCGCAGAAAACTGTCCCGTATATAGCGGGCTTTATGGTAAGGCAACGGGATTGTCGATTATATAAAGCATTATCTACACGATACGATTACTCATTATATCACGTGATGATCATCACTATATCACTTGATTTTACTTTTAAATATTTCCTTTTTTGTAAAGGCTTTTACTTTAGCGCTGGGAGTGCATCAAATTAGAACATGGTCCTAACACGATATTCTGCAAGTTAAATGGACAGGTTGGAAAAATTGAACGTTTGAGTTTTTTATAAACTGTGCCCTGATTAACGTTACTGAATCTTCTATTAGAAAATATCACCACATCGTACTTGAACCACGCTGCTTTAATTCAACGGGTTAGGGGCCCTCAATATCATAGTGTTAAGTTTGATAGGAAAATACATATTGGCCTAGCATTATCGACGCCTCTTACAAAAGCCATAGGCGATATTCACCCGAGAATATTCATATTCTTTTGAATTATTCACAACCCCCCGAGCTTTGTTCTAGATTACATGAAAGGAGATTAATCTGGCTGTGTCTATATCGATAGGTTTATGTGGATTCGGCACATTCGTTACGCAATTCTGGTCTGAATATAAAGTGGTTGGATGCCTTAAATTCGTAGCGAATTCTCAGCACTAATCGCTGAAATATCTCGACATCAATACCTCTCGGCGATTTACGATTTTGCGGAACATAATTCACACAAGTTTTTCTAGCAGGTTACAGAGATTTTACAGAAATGCCTACACCGACATTCCGCTATATACCTGGCTCCCTACAGCCTCGAGGCAAAGAAAAAATGATAATACATATGAAGATCTACTACCACTAATATTTCATATTCTCCCTCTTCCTCTCATTCTTGTCTTTATAAAATCTGTCCTTAATTAAAAGAAAGACACTTCCAAAATAAAAAAAAGTATTAAGCTCAAAAAATCGTTTGATCTGTGGAATTGTAAAAGCATAATTATCATCAAAATGGCGGTAAAAAATTTATCTAACATAATGTTTACTTGTCCACCATTGTTAATCAAAAACACATAGAAAAAAAACAGTAATTGATGTGGCATTCTAGAGACCCTTACTTGGCATACCTAATAATACTCCATAAACCAAATTATCTTACCATTATTCCACGAACATCCAACAGTAAAAATTGCTTTCCCAAATAAGGTTTTCTTTGTTCCCTCAAAAAGACACTCGACATTTGTGTCATCAACTCCCCCGGTGGAGAAAAGGAACATCCATAAATAATAAATGCTGGATAATGGAAAATATGACGCGTGTGAACCTATCTCAAACATTACGGGACTACAAATATGCACAAAGCATCACAATAGGGGGTGTGGGCACTGTTTTCATGAATCTTTTAAGTCCAGTTTAAGGTTATTCAGAAATCAGAAAATTAGGCCTCATTTACGTGGATTTTATATGTACATAATATTTAAGCAAACCGAGCACTTGAGTATAATAAAGAAGAGAACATGGACCACACTATAATAACATACAAGATGTGGTGTAATAGTACATGATAAATATAGTGAGGGAATTAATAAAATAACAAAAGTAGGACCAAAATGCCGCATACTCCTTCTAGTTGTTTTAGATACGAGAGATTTTTTTAGAAACACACATTACAGAAATAGTCGATGTCATTGTTTTTTGTTTTTTTATATGCAAAAGCATTATCTTTTATTTATTTTTTTTACTTTTATATTCAATTCCCTGTTCTTCAAATATGTTAATCATTTGTATAAGAATGATATAATTACACTAATGGTTTTACTTTTCGACTGGACCTGCTTATATAAGCAAAAGGGTCCTTTATTCAGCCGAGAATTTTCAAAGTGTTTAAATAATGTTATTAAAATAACCTTTTACGTTTTGATGTTTATCATTTTAATCTTTTTTATTAATCTAATTTTCTAAAAGAGAATCGTTCTATCTGTGGAATTTTATCGATACTTTATCCATACGAGCTTAAAATTCAACGGGTTTGGGCCCTCAATATCATAGTGTTACAGGTCAGGATATAACATTTGTGGCCTAGATTATTTACTCTACTTACAAAAGCCGCGATTTTCACCCTCGAGAATAAATATTCACAAACCCCCCGAGCTTCTTGGTTCTAGAGTAATGATATGGAGATTAATTTTTTGTGTCTATATCGATAGGGTTTTTTTTTTTCGGCATTTTTTTCGCAAATTCTGGTCTGAATATAAAGTGGTAGGATGCCCTTTAAAATTCGTAGCGAATTCTCAGCACTAATCGCTGTAAATATCACGACATCAATTACCTCTCGGCGAATTTACGATTTTGCGAACAATTATTCACACAATTTTTCTAGCAGGTTACAGTAGATTTATACAGAAATGTGCTATCACACGTGACATTCCGCTATTTACCTGGCTCCCAACAGCCTCGAGGCAAAGAAAAAAAAATTTTAATCTATGAAGATTACTACCACTAATATTTTCATATTCTTCCTCTTCCTCGCCTCATTCTTGTCTTTATAATATCTGTCCTTTCATAAAAAAAAAGACACTTTTCCAAGCATAAAAAAAAAGTATTAAGCTCAAAAAATCGTTTGATCTGTTTGGAATTTGTAAAAGCAAAGTATCATCCAAATGGCGGTAAAAATTATTTATCTAACATAATGTTTTACTTGTCCCGACCATTGTTAATCAAAAACAACATAGAAAAAAAACAGTAATTGGATGTGCATTCTAGAGACCCTTACTTTGCATAGCTTACATAATCACTCCATAAACCAAATTATCTTACCAATTATTCCACGAACAATCCAACAGTAATGAATTGGTTTTCCCAAATAGTGTTTTCTCTTGTTTCCCATCAAAAAGACACTCGACATTTGTTTCCATACAACTCGCCCCGGTGGGAGAAAAGGAACATCCCTAAACTTAAATGCCGCCCTTACTTATAATTTTTATTATTTTCAACAACATCTACATATCTATAATAATTTTTCAGTTATTTTAGTATTAGATGTCAACATGAGTCTTATCATTCTCGTTTTGTAGTATTCGTGTGTAACCTAACTCTTTGTATAGCCATTAGTTCTGATAATGATGATGGTCTACTGAATTATGCAGCAACCATTCTGATATCCTTCTACCTGGATGAGGTCCATAAGAACTATAATGTGAAAAAAAAAACATATGATATTTTCTACAGCACTAAATTACCACGTTTTTCAACAAACCAAACGAATAACACACTCAAGTTCATTCGTTTTTTTTAATGAAATTAAAATATCAAAACTGGTTAAATTAAATCAGTGTAGCAGTAAAGCAACCCATTGACATTTCTTCCCGTTGTTAGTTTATATAGGAGCATAGAGGGACAAATGATACAGAGAAAAATTGACAGTCGTTATTCTTTATCCCTCTAAAGGTAAATTGTGTAAACAGAAATGTGAAGGTGCTTTTATGTAAAAAAGATAAAGAGCACATTTATATTTATAACACTGATAATATTGTTCAAGTAACGACCAAACGATAGAATCACGGTTTGGTAAAGAAAAAACTGTGTTTCCAAAGATTTAGAATTCCCGAAATCGTTAATAAAAAACATAATAAGCTGTTTTTCTAAGAATTCACGATTTATTGTATCATAATATTCTATAAAATATGTGCGAATTTACAAAAAATATTTATTTTCTTAAATAAAATAAGTTAGTTAACTATCTAGCTAACGAACCATCACGCCATTTCCCCGAAGGTGTAGGCAGAGAGGAAAGAGCGCCACACCACTCTGTCCTGGCACACTTCCTTTGACTCCTCCACATTCATACATCTTTTTAAATCTTATTAAAATGTCATTTTTCTACAAATATGTACATAAATCATAAGATAATAAAATCCTTTTGCCGCGTCAAAAATCATAGCAAAGAAAGTAGTGATTTATCTATGGATACGAGTGAAAATTTTTTGCTTAGCTCGGAGAACTGGATTCTGTATCTTAATTCCATAAATTTCCCCACCCAATATCCTGGGTTGAGTATTCCTTAATACGCTCAAATCGTTCCTTTTTTATGTGCTTGTTATTTTTTATGCAAATTCACCCTCGTGCTGTGATAACTGGGGTAAGTTGAGCAGAAATCGTTTCTCCGATGGAGACTTCTTGGATCTAATCTGGCGGGAATCTTCACTTTGTTATGTGCGTTTGGCGTTGACCGATGGACGCCATTCGGATTAATTCCGAGATAGAACTTTATGCCGCTTTTCCGCTTCTTTTATTTTTGAAATGGAAGTGACATAAAATATGGCAATGAGGCAAGAATAGTGAACAAAAGTTTTTACGCCTACTAGACTACTAGGGTGTATCTTCATTTCACATCACAAAAAACGCCTACACGGGGAGAAGAAATACTTTTGTGGTTATTTTTTTGTTTTTTTAATTTTTTTTTTTCACCACCTCAACAGGCCAGAAGGCCCAATTACAGAGGGGAACAACGTCGCAAATCCCCAGGCTTGAGAGAAATCACTTTAAAAAAAAAATGTTCTCACCGGGAATCGAACCCGGAACCTTCAGTGAGTGAGTAAGTAAGTCCAGCGGCTTAGCCATTACGCTACGGAGGCCGCAACGGTTATAAAAAAATCTTATAAATTTGTATTAGAATTTATTTTTCGGCCGTATATTATTAAATTTAAGGCCTTTAAAATGAATGAATAAAATGTAAATAGCAGCTTTTTTACAAAAATTCATAACAGTTTCATTTCTTTGTCAGAGATATCATGTTTTAAATATATTTTATATAGCCATTTAATCAAGCAGCATTTTTTAAAAGAAATTTTGCATGGAATGCGAGAGACAGCTTTCACATATTCTCGTACTTTTTTCTTCTTTTCGTATTGCTTGTTTGTAAAGACCCATACTGAAACTTATTTAAAAGGCGAACACGTTTTATAAAGGAAATATCATATGACACAGAACCTTTATAGTTTGGAAAGTATCATAAGCTAAAAATGCACGTGTAAAGCGATATCTCTATAAAAGGGCAGTTTTAGATTGTGAGAATTTTCAAAGAGTGTAGGTATATGGATGTTCGTGAGGAAAACGTATTAGAGATTTTTTCACTGCATTTTTATAAAGATTACCCAGTACCCAGACTTATTTCCAGCAATATTTACTTTGTTAACAAAAAGATTTTTTGTAAGAATTTAATAGTATGCAAAAATGTTAGTTTCTTTCAGAATTAGACACCTAAAATAAAATTATAAAGACTTCTAGTTGATTTTATATGAGTATTAAAATCATAATGAATGCCTTCCGAGTAAAATCACATTTTGTTTAGTTTGCATTTTTTTTATAAAATTTATTTAAATTATTTATATTTAGTTATTTTATGTTGAGAATATTATTTTTTTACCCATGTACCATACTTATGAAAACCCTTAATTGGTTTATTCTGTTTGTTTTTTATGTCTTCTAAAATGATTTGTAACTGTTGGTTTTCCTCTTTATAAAAATAAAAATAAAAAAACAATAAATTAATGAGTAGTATTTTCAACATATTAAATATGGTCGTAATTGAAACACCCTTCTTTATATATTGTATTCATTAAATACATACATAGTTATAAACAACATTTTGAGTGTGTCCAAACACTTGTAGACAAAAACTGGATTTCACCCATTACGGGCTAATAATTTGACATCTCAACAGAGACGAGAAGTTTGGAAGGGAATATCCATATTCGTTTACAGGGCTTATGACCTGTCATTGGCTGGGTTAAGTGGCTACTTGATGTATTACAACACATACATAGTTATCTACAAAAACACATTATAGTTATATAAGTTAAGTTATAACAGAGTTTAAAAAATGTTTGTTATCCTAACCAAACTAAACACCCAACTTTAAGAAAGACTCTTCTATTTAAATTTACAAAAAACTATACACGACATCGTAAAGATCAGTTTATGGTTTGTTTTAGATTAAGATGTTTTCACTACGTGTTTAAAAACATGGGGATGTCTTTATTGCCCTTAATTAAAACAGCAGTCGGCAATTCTGGTCCCCAGTTCCCAAGTGTGAACGTCCAGGAGACTTATCTCCCAGTACTTAGAGTGTATTATCACCTAGCCTATCGTTTCCTAGACCCATCTCTTCTTGAGAATTTCACACAAACTAAGTAATTTGTTACTCAGGTGGGATTACAAGACTCACGTGTAATTCATTCGGAGAAATTACTCTACAACAACTGAATTACAGCCGAGATATATTTTCGGTTAAAATCATTACTATCAACTACTGAAAATATTGTAACAAAGTTAGTTATTGACGATTGTATTAAAAATATAAATATATATATATATATATATATTTTTTATTTCAATATAAACATAAAAGAAAACAATACATGTCCTACTGAGTTGCCTACTGCAACTCGTCAGTAGGGTGCATAAATACAAATTCAACTAAAAATAAAAAGTACACAATACATACCCTAGCGCACAAAAAAAATAAAATACATATAAATAAAAATACAATTCTAAAACTCAATATAATAAATCGCGCTCTAGCAACCAAGTTCTCAGCACGCGTCTCTCTTTTAAGCTTGAAAAATTAATTATTTTTTTAATACTTCTTGGTAGCATGTTACAGATTTTTGGTATACTGTACAGAAGTGTTCTCTTACCATACTTGTTATTATATTTAGGGAGAACTAACCCTTCAGCACTCGTAAAACGAGTATTGTAAACATGCACCGGTCTGTGTTTATACTCAGAGAGATGCAGTTTGCTGAGATATTAATTTGGACCATAATAACGCCTTAACAGATAAAATATTTACAGACTTATAAAATAAGGATATCGAAACGTCGTGTCTCTGATAGTAATGTGAATGTGAAAAAGAGTAATGTGAAATAGCTAAACTAATGAATCATCATCATCATCATACCATTTCCACTCCCTATGCGAAGCATATGTAATCCACAAATTACCTCAAGGACGTTTTTTTATTATTTTTCAAAACACAATATTTTTTTTAAATTTAATTTTACGAATCGTATTTTAAAACTCGTATAATATAATGTACCTATATTATTGTCATACGAAATTCCTTGTAAGAGGTGTTTCTGTTAATTCCGTTCACTTTCTTGGTCCGTATTAGCAGCCCGTTAGCGCGTCGTAGGTTCGGTTTTTACGGCCTCCGGGAAGGCGCTGGCGTCATGTTTTATCGCCAGTTTATGACAACCCTTTGACACCGTTCCCGGCATTTTGAATGCAAATTGTTTATTTTATTCCCCGCTGATGACAAATTACTCGCGTTTTACTAGCCGATCCTACGGCCGTAATAATTGCGGATTATAGCGGTGCTTTTAATTTTATTGTCGGATTAAACCTTCTATGTTT